>JARJED010049207.1:0-10834 GCA_030264515.1 Sepedophilus sp. GC000190 | reverse complement strand
TTATTTCTATTTTTTGCAAAATTTTGAAAAATTGGTTAAAGACTTTTATTGCATTTTGGGTTGTGCTGGAAGCAATTTTCACAATTTTGATTCGAAATTATTACTCGGCACAGCAGAATAGTTGCTTTTAATAAAATAAATTAATTTTAGTAATTTTGAAAATTATTTCTATTTTCTTGCAAAATTTTGAGAAATTGGTTTAAAGCTTTTATTGCATTTTGGATTGTGATGGAAGCAATTTTCACAATCATGATTCTAAATTATTTCATAGCACAGCAGAATAGTTGATTTTAATAAAGTAAATTAATTTTAGTAATTTTGAAAATTATTTCTATTTTCTGCTAAATTTAGAAAAATTGGTTAATGACTTTTATTGCATTTTGGGTTGTGATGGAAGCAATTTTCACAATTATGATTCGAAATTATTTCATGGCACAGCTAAATAGTTGATTTTAATAAAATAAATTAATTTTTGTAATTTTGAAAATTATTTCTATTTTTTGCAAAATTTTGAAAAATTGGTTAAAGACTTTTATTGCATTTTGGGTTGTGCTGGAAGCAATTTTCACAATTTTGATTCGAAATTATTACTCAGCACAGCAGAATAGTTGCTTTTAATAAAATAAATAAATTTTTGTAATTTTGAAAATTATTTCTATTTTTTGCAAAATTTTGAAAAATTGTTTTAAGACATTTATTGCATTTTGGGTTGTGATGGAAGCAATTTTCACAATTTTGATTCGAAATTATTACTCAGCACAGCAGAATGGTTGCTTTTAATAAAAGAAATAAATTTTTGTAATTTTTAAAATTATTTCTATTTTTTGCAAAATTTTGAAAAATTGGTTTAAGACTTTTATTGCATTTAGGGTTGTGATGGAAGCAATTTTCACAATTTTGGTTTTAAATTATTACTCAGCTCAGCTGAATAGTTACTTATAATAAAATTATATTTGACGAGGAGGTCGGGTATCATCGATTTTTTTCAGAAATCATTGATAGCATCACAAATTTTCCTATGAAACCTAGTTAATATTATGAAACAATAAGAATGTGCAAGAGATAAATATCTTTCTACAACTTCTCCAAGAATGTTTGAAATACATTTAGTTGCAATTTGAAATTACAATAAAATTAATACAATTATAACTTTTTAGATTTGTTTTTCCTACTGCAAAAATGCGAGAAACTCCATGTCAGCAGGAAAAATCTCAAAAAAAAAACAAGTCCAACTCTTTTCATTGCCCCAATGTCCCATTATCTGTTTGTCCATTTTTGCTGGCACTCAAACTGCCCACGCTTTTCTGGACGCATTCCAGCGCACATCCTGTTCCAGCACATATTGAATAACGACCCATTAAAAAATTTCCCATCCCATCATCCCGCTTTCATGCGTTTCATGCGCCCAATAAACGCCCGACGCTAAACGGCCGTCCCGGAAGCGACGCCGCGACTTTTATAGTTTGTTGCGTCTCTCTGCCCCCTCCACCATACCCCCACCCCAGTATACTGCCGGCGGCGGCGCCGCCATAAATATATTTACTACACTACACTACAAAAGCAAATATGAAAATCGCTATTGCCTTCAAGAACGAGATGCAAAAAAGATTTAAAGTTTTGTCATTGCCAATCCTAAGACTTTTGTGTGAATTTTTATAAATTGTAAAAATAAATATATATATGTATAAAACAGAGACTTAACCCTTTTGGAAATTTTCAATTCGAAATAAAATCAAGAAAATAAAGTCAACAAAACAATAATATTCTGAATGCCAAAGTTGTAAATATAGAATACTAGCAGGTATTACCCGTTGAAAAATCAATGACCGGCTTATTTAATTTACACTGACACTGACATAACAGGAATGTGAAGTTGGTTGCATACGTCTAGCACTGACAGAAATGTGAAGTTGGTTGTATAAGTCTAACACTGACAGAAACGTGAAGTTGGTTGCATAAGGCTAAATTTACTCATAATACTTGATTCTGAAAGATTTCTGGGATCAACACATATTCTTGCGCCCCTTTTTGACCGTTACTAAGCACAGAAGACAGACACTGGCAATTATATATATTTAATAATTAATAGAATTTTTTTATCCTACACGATGCGAAAATCTGATTTTCACGTTTCTACACTTACACGAAACTGTTCATTTATGTGGGTAGGAGCGAAAATGTGTTTTCGCTCCTAGCCACAGGAGCGAAAATAAAAATGCACTTTCCTGCTTAGGAGCGAAAATTATCTCCATGCTCAGACTAACAGCCATAGACGTCTCCGACGTAACCTGAATTATAAAGAAACTGTCATGGCTATTTCAGTTTCTACCAATTTTTTTTATAAAAAAGAAAATAATTTTTATAATAATTGTACAATCTTTCCATATTTTATTGCGGGAATCTACATCTTCGGTGTTACGTTATGTTATGTGTGAGTGTGTGCGCATGTACATGTTAGCGGTAGATCTTTGTTGTTAACAGCTGACATAATAAATAGTCTGGTGCGCTTTATAAAATCCGTTAGTTTGATTGTGATGTTAAGTTTCTTGAAGCTGTTTTTATTATTCAGCTGATGGTTCAGTTGGTGGTACAAGTTGGCGGCACAAATTATTTTACAGCTGTTTCGTGCTTCAGCTAGTGCTCCATTCAGCTCGTTGTTCACGTGGCTCCTGAACTTCAGTGCTTCACTTGGCAGTACAGTTAGTTCTACAGTTTAATATTTAGATCGTTCTTTAGCTGCGCTTTTAATTGTTAGTACGTTTAGTTATATACTTTATTACTCCGTCGGTGCTTCAGTTGATGCTTTTACTGGTGCATCATCTAGTTATATAGTTTTTATCTAGAAAATTTTCAGTTTGCGCTACTCTTAGTGATATAATATATTAGGTTGGCGTTTCAACTAGTGCTTCACTGCTTCAGTCGGTGCTTTAACTGGCGCTTCAGTTAATGGCAAATCTATTGAAACTTATGTGATTTATCATTCAATTTGATTTTCATCTCTACTGTACTGACTGCTATAGTTGAGAATGCAGATAATTTTTAAGCTGGTGCTTCAAATGGTGCTTCAGTTGATGGTAGTAGATAGTGATGTAGGTTATTGCTTCAGTTGATTGTACAGATATTTATAAAGTTTATCATTCAACTCGTGCTTCTTCTAATGCTTCAATTGGTGGTATAGTTAGTAATATAGTATATTATAAGCTTCCGTTGGTGCGTTAACAGGTGCTGGTGGTACTGTTAGTAATGCAGGCTGCTATTTAAATAGTTTTTCATTTGCTGTTTCAACGAATGCTCCAGATGCAGTTACGTTCACGTGTATCCCTCAACTGGCGTTTTATCTGGTGCTTCAGTTGTTGATACAGTTAGTGATATATTATTTAGAGAGTTCTTCAGCTGTGCCAGTTGGCGATATTATTATTACGTTAGTGCTTCACTGTATGAAAAAGTTATTTCATCTGATGTTTCATCAGCCGATAGTAGAATTACTTTATTTTTCGGGTTGTACTCAGCCAGTACTACAGTTGTAATGTTGGACGATACTTTAGTTGGTGGTTGAGTATCACAACTGCAACTCATATTCTCGTCAGATGTCCCAACATTGAATTCCGTTTTACGTGGTTTGAAAGCTGATGTGTCAATCGATTCTTCAGATGATTCTTCAAATGAAGAGCAAGATCGCGATTCATCTTGTGTTTCTGCTGCTGCCACACATTCGCCAATATTCTTCTTCTCAGTTTCCTCAACCTTGTCCGATGATTCACAACGTGCTTCACATTTAGGTAATGTTTCACATAATGTATTACTACAGCAAGAACTCTTAGGTTTCTCATCTTTATCAGCCGATTTTGGCGGTTTGTATGTAGCAACCGCCGCTGGAAAGCATCTGCCGCTAGTCGAAAGCGCGTACACAGTCACCGTAGCTTCTTCCTCCGTATTGATACCGTTAATGACGGTAACGTCGGTGTTCTTACCCAGCACTCTCGCTTTGGGCACACCAAGCACGCAAACCTCGTAGCCGATGATGTTGCCGTCGTCCGAGGGCGTCCACTTCATCATGATGCTGTCGGTTCCCACTCGTTTTGCGTCGACGATCGTCAACGGCGCCGGATTTACGGTGCAACCGGCGCAATTCGGATCCTTCCGGCACCCGCACGCGCCCTTCACTTTCGCGATGGTCTCGTACACGTTGATGCTCGACGGGAATTGCAGCGCCAGGTACAGCTTGTCGTACTCGACAACATCTTCGTGGCGCGCGCACGTGCGCGCCAATAATTTAGAAAAGATGTTGCTGGTCGCGTGTTTGATAAGCTCGTTTTTCAAGACGTGTATCAGCCCGTCCTTTTCCTTGCACTGGTTCTTAACAATCTGCAGGGCCAATTTCATTTCGTCTTTGCTGGGTTGATTCGCGCAGAAGTTGATTTTCGAGCCGAATTCTACGTTCGTTTTTTTGCACTCGCAAATGGTGGTTATGTCTTTTTGGGCTCTCGGTTGGTAAGTTTTCAAGCAGCAAGCTTCGCAGTCGGTAATAACTTCGGCATCGTGTTTGGGCGCAGCCATAGCGTCCTGAGAGATGGGCACACTAGGCTTTTGGCAGCTGCGTTTTGTGAGCGGCGCGCTTTGGTATTTATCCATGCTGGTCTGGCACTCGGCGTCGCACATGCGGCGTGCTGTGTCGGTAATAACTTCGGCATCGCGTTTTAACGCAGCTTTACGGTTGTTGCTTGTAGGTAAAGAACAATCTGGGCAGATGCACGTTTTATTCGGCTGGCTTTGGTATGCGTTTATATTCGTCTGGCATTCGGCTTCGCACACTCCGGCTTTACAAGGATATAGTAGACAGCTTTTAATTAACGCTGGTGATGATTTCATTGTCACTTTGCTACCAGTGGAGGGTAGTGGCGCTTCGAAACTCGGCCTTATACCAGTTGCGGGAACAAGAGTCATACTGGGCATTGCCGATATGAACGACTTCTGCGAGGATGCGGCATCGGTAATCATTTGGGCATCGCGTTTGAGCACGTCCATAGCGTCAACGCAAACTGGCAAACAAGGGTCTTTGCAGCAGCAAATTTTGCCTGGCGCGCTTTGGTAGTTATCCATGTTCGTCTGACATTGAGTTTCATAAAAGTCCGGCTCGCAAGAACATATCTGGCAGCTCTTAAATGGAATATTTTTGGAAACAATAGCTGATGGTGGTGATGTCAAGGTCGAAATTGGTGATACTGTTTGAGGCACTCCGCTGTACGTGGGAACTAACGCTGCAGCTGATGGTGTAAGCATTTCTTGTCGGCATATTTTGCCGCAGCACACGTCGGTAATAACTTCGGCGTCGCGTTTAAGCGCAACCTTAGCGTTCTCGCATACAGATAAACAACGCTCTTGGCACTGGCACGTTTTGCATGGTGCGATTTCGTTTGAATCCATGTACATGTGGCATCCACCTTCGCAAGCGTCTACTTGGCATTCGCATACCTGACCACTCCTAATTTTGTTTATGAGAACAGGCGCTGTTTGTGCTGGTGTAAGAGTTGCATTGCTGTCCGATTTCATGGTAGTTGTAACACCAATCGAAGCTGTTGGTGGGAATATTCGGGGCAATTCGCTGCGTGACCCCACCTTAATTGCAGGAGCATACTTTGCTTGTACTTCGCTGCTCAGCCCCGTAGTAATTGTACTGACGCTTGCGGATATAGGTATACAACCCTCTCGGCAGCTGCACGTTATACATGGCACCCCTTGCGATACACCCATGTAAACCTGGCAGTCAGCTTCGCAAGCGCCTGATTGACGAGCACACAGCTGGCAACTCTTAAATGGTATATTAGTTGTAGGAATAAATGTAGCTGGTGGTTGTAATGGAAATGGCGCTCCGCTGCCCAACCCCATAATAGTTGCTGGAGCAAAGGTAGCTGGTGATGTTCGGCTCGCGTCGCTGTACGTTTCTTCTAGGAAGTTTTCTTCCGGGCAGCATTCCATGGAACACCGCTCCGGTGGTTTCCTATCATCGGTAATAATATTTGCATCGAGCTTAAGTGCAGCTTTAGCCTTCTCGCACACGGACAAACAAGAGTGTTGACAGCTGCACATTTTGCATGCTTCGCCTAGTGAAATATTCGTGTACTTACAACTCTTAATGGGAATATTTTCGGGAAGAAACGATACTTGCGGTGTTGTCAGGGGCGCTTTGCCGCCCGAGCCTATACTAGCTGTGGAAACGTACGATGCTTGCGGTGTTATTATCGGCGCTTTGCTGCCTATAGTAGCTGTGTGAACAAACGAAACTGATGATGCTGTTATTTTCGATTCAGCCGGATGCATTTTTTGTAGATACGAATCGTTGCTCGGTTTCCGCATGCACGATTTAATCGCTACAATATTCTTAGAGTCACTGCACGATTTGGATTGTTTGGGGCTCATCGCCATATCCTCGGCGCCCATGCATGTTTCGGGTGCAGCTCCATATATAATATTGGACATATTGGACGCACAAAACATGCAAGCCTGCAATTTATCCTCAGCTATGATGTTGTTATTCTTCTCTTCGCAAGTCGCTAGGCACTCAAAGGTATTGCTCTTGCACAGCGGACACAAATATACCGCGACGACTACATTCTTATTAAGTGTTTGTCTCGCATCCGCTAACGCCTCAACTTTGCTGCCCTTTTCATTTTCTTCGCAAGACGATACGCAATTGTCGGTATTCATCCTACACTTCGGGCACATATTAATTGCGATCATATGGTTCTTGTCAAGGGTTTGCGAGTCCTGCGCCCTCGGCTCAATTTTGCTTATCCTATTCTGTTTCTCGCAAGTCGGTAGGCACTCGTCGGCACTCATCCTGCAGATCGGGCAGGTATTGACGGCAACGACAAAATTATTTTCTTTGCATATTGGTAAATACGCATCGGCGCTGCTCTTGCACGTCGCACATGATTTTACGGCGACGACGCCATTGTCGTCATTAACAATTTCTTTGCAAAGCGGGCATATTTTTTTTAGTTTTCCGTTCGCTGCTTTCATACAAGGCGTAACACACCCCGCGTAGCATATGCAATCAGCGCACAGAGTCTCACTATCGATGCGGCATTCGCATTTCCCTTGCGGACAACTACTGCAACCGGCAATACCAGACTCTCGACAATCTTTTGCTGCGGCACTATAGCCGGCTCTCGCAGCCGCATCAGTAGGGGCGACAACTACCATCAAATTCTCCTCGCACGCGAACGAGCACCCATCGTCGCTCACTCTCGTCCTGGACTTGCGCAACGCCAACTCGTTGGCCATATCGGCAGAAATGATTTTCTGGCACGTATCGTACGTGTTCATCGCTTTGAACAGAGGCGACGGCACCGGCGTCACCATTTTCGGCGTTGCCACTTCCTCGACAATATACGGCAGGTTCTTAATGCTAATCGCATTTCCGTTGCCGACATGTATGCCATCGAAACTGAGGTCAGTCGCAGCTCTGCAAACATAACCATCCCTGCATACGTTTCTCACACATTTGCATCTCTCCTCGCCTATGCTTTTCACAGGGCTGTCAGCGCTTTGACAGTCGCACACTAACGGTAGTACGGTCTTCTCAACTGCTTCGCACTTAGAATTGCAATCGTTCTTAGCGATCACCTCATCGTCCTCCGCTGACATTTGGAAAGATTGTGAAATGTTATGTCAACGTGACATTGACAAATCGCGATTGAACCACCAGCTTTTTCGCAACACTAGGCCCATCATCAACGAGTTGTTGGTTGATTTGTTTTTAAGGTTAAAAACCACCAGTTTTACTATCGTCGCTTAAGCAATCGATGCTCATCCTCATTGCAAGCTCGCGGTTGATATTTACTTCACATCCTTAAAATTATTGCCGGCACAATAGCTTCGCCTGTAGATGTTTTATGTCATTATTTTTGCTTCTAGTAATAAAAACCTTAGCGGTTCCTTTATTGAAGAAGTGTTACTTTTATTACCTATATATATTTTTTCAGCTCTGGTTATTTCTCAACAAATTCTGCTTCTAGATCTGTTTTATAGATTGATAACTAACTCGGAAGTTAACGTTCGTTTCTAGAACTAGCGATGTCTTCTCCTTGCGTTTCTAGTCATCTTGGTTTAGTTCGGTTTCTAGGTTATTTTTTATGTTCTAGAGCTTTGTTTCTAGAACGACTGTTTCTTCTTCAGTGATAACGAGCTTGTCTTATTGCACACGGGCGCGCAATCCGGAGTGCAATCGCACTTCATCGGGCCCTTCTTGCAGGACTTGATCTCAATATTGGAAGCACGATCCTTGCAAGTGTCGCTGCAAAACAGCTTGCTCGGGCATGCGCACTTCTCGCACGGCTTCTTCGCCTTTAGCAAAAACGACGGCACAGGCGTTAACACTTTTGGCGTTGTCACTACCTCTTTTGGTGTGGTCACTACATCTTTTGGTGTTGTCACTACATCTTTTGGTGTCGTCACTACCTCAACGCGTTTCGACGCTGATCCATCTGTAATTTGGTTTTTGGAAGTCGCGCTTTTGATGCTCTTACTTGTGCTGGTCACACTAATTTTGCTGGGCTCCGTCGCGGTGACATTAACGATAGTAGTCTTGCACTGGTGATCGCATTCGTCTTTCGTACATCCGCAACCGATTTTCACAATGCTGGCAGAAGCGGGACCGGAACAGTGGCAGTACAGTTGTTGACTTTTATTCCTAGTCTTCTTGCAGGTGGGATTGCATTCGTATTTAGGGCAGTCACAGTTTTCGCACACCTCATCCTCCTTCGCTGACATTTGGAAAGATTGTGCAACGATTTAAATGCCAATTTGACATTGACAAGTCGCGATTGAACCACCAGCACTATACCAGAAACTCTTAAGCAATACACCACTCCCATCTTCAAATATGTTTTTGATTGAATAGCTTCGCACACTATCACTGTAAATATAATCTCATTGCGTCTAAGTATTTTTCGTAATTATTTTTCTTCTAGAAGGGAATAAGAGCGATGATAGAGGTCGTAGTTTCTTCTTAGATGGATGGTTGTTTTTACAGTCTATAATTATGTACTTCTAACAAACCTGCTTTGGCTATTTCTTATTCTGTTTCTATATTTATTACTAATCTTGCTATCGGTGCTTTATTTTTTGAACAGGACCTATCTTCTTATTGCTTTTCCTCTAACCTTTCCTAACTTATTCTTACTTTTTGTCATCAACATGTGCTATCATATCCCAACTTATTTCAACTTACCTAATTTATCCAATGTTACCAATCTCAACTTAACTTATTGTAACTTATCTCAAATTAACAATGTCAATCTTATGTTTTCCTAATTTATCTCAATCTATCTCAACTTACTTCAACTTATCCCATGTTTATCTAATCTATCCAAATCTATCTCAAATTTTCTCAACTTATCTCCATATTTTAACAAATCTCAACCTTCTTAGCACATCTCAATTTATCTCTCCTTTTATCAATTTTGTCTCTGAGCTTATGCCATGATATCCCAACTTATCTCCAGTAACTTGTTATACCTAGTTTTACCAACTTCGCCTAACTTATCACCCGTGTTTTCTCAACTTATCTCAACTTTTACCATGTTATCCCAAGTTTGTAAACTTAATCCAACTTATTCTAACTCATCTCAACTTTATCTCAGCCTATTTCTACTTATTCCAAATTATTCCAATTTCTCACAACTTATTTTAATTTAACTTCTTCTAATTTTTCGTTACTTCTCATATCTTGTCTTAGCTTTTAATTGCTTATTAAAGCTTTTAATAGCTTATGATGGCTTTTTAAGGATTTTCTTAGATTATCATAGCTTATCGTAGATTTTCATAGCTTCTCATGATTGTTGACAATGTTACTTAAGGCACGACTTATCCTTAACATCAATTGTCGTTTTTCTTGGAATTTTTCTTAGCAGCTTCACATACCAGATTGCACTTCGACACTTTGCACAAACAGAACGTGCACGCTTCCATCAATTTACCTTCTTTCTTGCCCTCCCTAGCTTCTTTGCACGTCGGTAGGCAATCACTGAGATTGCCGCCGCACTTTGGGCATTTCTTTTCTTCGCCGGCTTTTTTCGGGCCAGTGCACTCCGGAATACAGCCGGCGTTACATTGGCAATCGGCACACGGTTTCAAGCGTTTTGGTTCATAGGCTCTTGGTTCATAGGCTTTTCGTTCGTCGGTAACTCCAGACTTCTTCCTGGCCGGTTTTTTCGCGTCGGCGCACTCCGGATTGCAGACGTTGGTGCAGGTGCAATTATCGCACGTAGTCTTGCATTGCGAAGCGCTGCTTCGAACGTCGGCAACCTGTGAGCCGGATTTTACATCACTCTTGCTAACTGTTTCAGATTTATTCAAATCAGAAACCGATGAAGGAGAGGTGGGTCTACTCTTGTCAACTGCTTTATCATAATCAGTAGCCAACGAAGTAGAGGTGCGTTTAGTCTTGTCAACTGTTTTATCCAAATCAGAAACCGACGAAGGAGAGGTGGGTCTACTCTTGTCAACTGCTTTATCGTAATCCGTAGCCAACGAAGTAGAGGTGCGTTTACCCTTGTCAACTGTTTTATCCAAATCAGCTGCCAATGAAGCAGATGTGCGTTTACCCTTGTCAACTGTTTGATTCAAATCAGAAACCGACGAAGTAGAGGCGGGTTTACTCTTGTCAACTGTTCTATCCAAATCAGCAGCCAACGAAGCAGAGGTGCGTTTACTCTTATCAACTGTATTATCTAAATCAGCAGCCAACGAAGCAGAGGTGCGTTTACTCTTGTCAACTGTTTGACTCAAATCAGTAACCGACGAAGTAGAGGTGCGTTTACCCTTGTCAGCT
>JARJED010048124.1:0-14688 GCA_030264515.1 Sepedophilus sp. GC000190 | reverse complement strand
ATATAAAATTGAATTAAAATTATAAAATGTCATGAAAGTTTATTAAAATGAAACGACATAAAATTATCCTCGATTTTGATAGTGCAAATTGTTCGTTTTTATGTAGGGCTATTTACGTTACCATTTTGGAAAAACTTATTTTAGTTATTTGCAGTTGGCATTTCATAACCTATAGATAGTAATATAACCTAGCACGTCAAAAGTTTCCATCGTCAAATTTGATAAATAATGACACTTCGCATAACCAAGAATTCAACCTAATTATGCCAACGCAAATATTGCAGACAGTTTCACACAATGATAATTAATTTTAATGGTTTGGGGGCTCTAATCGAAAATTCAAACTAAAGGTAATATGATAGTAAATGTGCCTGGGATTTTAGGCTCCTGAATTACCAACCTTCCTTCCAGACTATAAAACTTTGATTCTCAATGATATTATACTTAGTCGATTGATTTGTAAGCTTTGTATTATGTATAAATCTATGTATTTTTTCACCAGTATACTTTATTCTTCTCTAAAGTGACCAACAATGACGTCATCACCTTGTATATATTTATATATAAAACTGTATATTAGTGTATATATTAGATAATAATAAATAAAACGAATATAAATAATATTAAATTATTCGTCTAAGCTATAAACCACTGGCGACTCGAATGCTATCCTACTAATATCATCCAATTTCTTCTCCTTGGGCTTCTCAGTTTCATCCTTGTGCCTACCAAACAACCTAGCCAATCGCTGCTCGATCTGCCGCTTCCTCCTGAAATTATCGGCAGCCTCCACCAGCTTCTTGTATTTATCTGATAGTCCCTTCGAATTCTTGTAACTGTTCAGGAATTTATAATTACTGTAATCGTTATTGTAGATCGGAAGCTTCGTTATTGGAATGGATCTAACTCCGTGCGTTAAAGAAATGGGGCTACTCATTGGAGATGCGAACGAAGTTGATGCGAGTGGTGAAGCTGATAAGGATACTGCTGGAGTTGTAAGTGATGGCGTTTCTGATAACTTTGGAGGTTCACTGCTTATTACTGTAGCAATAACTGTGGTGCCCTGCGGCAGTATAGTTGGAGCAGCCGTGCTCGACGTCGTTGAAGAGCTGCCTGTAGTTTTCGAACACTTGTCGCTTTCGGACAATGGACACAGTTCATCGTCGTCAACTTTCTTTTCTTTCTCTAGCTTCTCCAGCATGGCCAAATGTTGTAATAAGTACTCCTTCACAGGCTCCACCGTAATTTGGCAGTTCTCGCTCATATGGTTGTATTTGTGTAATAGTCGTCTGATCAAAGCGATCTTCTTCTTCATGGCCACATCGGATCTCCAAACGGAAACGTCCGAGTTGGTTCCACCGGTAGGATTTTGGAACAGGAAGTCGCCTTGCTTTTCGTCCGGCTTTATGGCGTTATTTGAGGACGCATCTTTATTGACTAGTTGCGGCAATGGGTAGCCTTCGGCCACTTGCATGCTCTTGGTTGAGCTACGTATGGTTGAAACCATGCGTCTTAGGAAATCCCGAACTGTTGGTGGTAGTGCTAAACAGGTTCTGCGATGCACTTGGTCGGCAACTATTTTGTTGACCATCATGATGATTTGGTGCAGCATTAGTTGTGCGTGTTTTATGTCTTTCCTGGATTGCTCCTCACGAAATACTTCAATTAGGCTCTAGAAAAATAATTTCTTTATTAAAATCAATGGTTGCTTAACTTTATTGTCCTTTAATCATATAATGCTTAAGGTTTATCCAGAAAAGTTAGAAATTACTAGCTATGTTCCTTCTAATCTAAACAAATAGAAATAAGGCAAACGATGAAAGCACTAGAAATAGTTTTGAGGAGTAATGTTTTAAACTAATTTATAAATTTCAAAAAGGTAGTGAATTACTTAGACTTAGAACAATAACACTAGTAGCAATAAGCACTTCTTATATCACATGATATAGTAACATGTGCTATTGACTAGTTTTGAAGTATGTCTGACCACATAACTAAGTCCAGTGCGTACAAAAGGAAGTCAATCGCAGAGATCGTTAATGCGTTATCACATTTACTAAGAAAATGACAGTGAACGTTGCAGGTGGTAAAAATCAATTGCTTACCACTTGATCTCCAGCACATTTTCGACTAAGTCCATTCCCAAACCTAGAAAATAGTCGCTCATTCTCTTTCAATCTACCATGGAACTTCTCCATGATCTCCAAAACCAAATGACCGTTCAGAACATTTTTCATTCTTTCGCGCTCCTTCTTTGATTCATCCCATACATCGGCCTGAAAAATCAATCATCAATTAGGACATCATCACTAATCCAACAGTATAAATAGAAGAGTTTGAAGAATAATGTTGAAATAATATATTTGAAGACCTTAGTGCAAGAATCGCGCAACTTTTTTTATAAATTGATAACTTTCGTAGTTAGTTGATGACTACACTAAATAGTACAAAAGTAAAGAACCTGAAGATACGCTAAAAATGGAAGCATTTTTTATGTTAGACACTACCACATAACGTACAGCATTAGGACGGGAAGAGATTAGGAATTTAAACCCTTACCAGTTGAAATGTAGTGATGCAGAAAGTTGATGGGAATTATTTGAGAGCTTAAAGTAAGAAATGAAGAAATATTACAATTAGTAGAAAAAAAATAGAAGCATATAGAGAATACTAAAAGGACGAAGAGAAATATTCAAAGATATGGATGTTTTATGTAAATATGAAGTTTTATACTAATTCTAATATTTCTTCACCTCTTAAAGTGCACAAGTCAGATAGGTGAGAATATAGGAAGGAAGTCACTAGAAAGTTGTTTTAGGTCAGGACTAGATGACCATTTGTAGGCAATCACTAATATTGATGACTCCAGATAATGATAATCTCATACAATCCTACACTTCTGGCTATATTTCATTGGAGAATTATCTGAATCTTGCACTTACCCTGTTTTCGCTCCACAGTCATCAATTGAAGAAAATGTTTATATTTATAGAATGAAGAAAATAAAATAGATAAAGAAACGTACCTTATTAAACTCCTTATTTTTATTCTTCATATAATTATCTTTATCATTCATATGCTCGATCCTACTATCATATGTCATATCACCATTATTTTTATCCATATCCAAATGCTTGTGCGCTTTAAACTTCCTACCCTTATTCTTAGGCAACGAGTCTTCATCCTCCAGGCATTGCACATCTGGCATATTCTTTGACGCTACACATTTAGGGTTCTTAGTATACGCCTGATCAGTCGAACTTTCCTCAACCTTGCTAGTCGCCGTTGTGGATGTAACAGCTACACTTGTAGTTGTAGTAACTGGAGCTTGCCTATACTTCGGATAGTTCTCATACATGAAAGGATTATAATAGTAATTATTCTTGTGCCTGTGCAACCTATCATCTAGAGGCGCAAGCAGGCTTTCAAATTCCGAATCATCAGTGCTATCATCAGCCTTGCGCTTCTCGCGGCTTCCTTTTCCCATTTCTAAAACGTACGTTGCCTCCCGTTTTTTTCTTCGGTGCGAAGAGCGGTCGCGTTTTCCGTTTTTTAGATGATCGTTTTCGACGATATTTTTGAAGCTATCTACGTTGTCGAGGGTGAACTTTAGCGGATTTTGATTTACGCGCTCGTCATTCCGTAATGCGCGTTTTAGGTTGTTGAATTCATCTTCGCGATCCTGGACGGTTTCTATGTACGGATGCGCTTCTTTTACTTCCTGTGGACTGGTGAATTCGGCATCCTGCTCTATGTGCTTTGGGTGATAGCCTTTACTGGCAATGTGATCAGTTCCCGGGCGCATATTACAGTTTTTCAACTTTATATTTGCCGGGTGCGTTTTTTTGTCAACATGGCGATGGTGCGAGAAGCTGGAGTCGTCTTCATCATCACCGTCGTCTAGCTCTGTAAGGTATTTGTGCCGATTTTCGGAATCCTTCCTGCGCTGCTTGTGCTGCTGTTGTTGGTGGTGCTTCTGGTCGCTTTGCTTCAAATGGTGAACTAGCCTCAGGATTTCTTCGACTACATCCTCGTCTTTCTGGAAGTCATCCGATATTTTGAATGTATTGATGTGTTTGACATTAATATTGCTATTTTCGCCAGATCTTGGCGAGCTCACTTTTTCGTTAGGGTCATCGCTGTCGTCATAGTCGCCGCGACCAGTTACAGGCGGCTCTGGTGGGTTAGGTGTGCCAATTATGCCTGGTGGGTTGGTGATGTGTAGGAGTATAGCTTGCGTGCGCTCAATTATATCAAGCTCATTGGCCGGTACTGGTGGTGGTACATTTTCTTGCGTTTCTAGTAATTCAGTTGATTCAGTTTCGTTATCGCTTTTTTGGTTGGTTTTAGATGATGTGCCATCGCCATCGCGCTTATGAATGTTCTCAATTTCGTTCGTGAATAGGTTTTTGCGTTCGCTTCTGGCGTGAATGGGTAGACGATATTTCTGGATGACGTTCTTTTTAATTTTGTTTCTTTGATAGCGCTTATTTTTTTGGTCGGTTTTGTGCTGTTTTTTGAGTGATTTGCGCATCTTTGCTGGTAGTGGTTTTGTGCTGGATGGTTTGAATTTGGTTAGGGTGCCAAATTCGTCGTCTTCATTACCATCGGCTTTGCGCTTAGCTTCAGCATCGTAGTAGTCAACTTTGTCCTCGGAATAGTCTTCATCGTTCGTCATTCCGAATAGATCTGGTAGATTGCGTTTTGCGCGTTCAAGTGATTGTTGCTCTTCGAACGTATGGATGTGTGGATGATGGTTTGTTTGGTGCTCAGGATTTCGTTTCAAACGATCAGATGAGTCTAGTGATTGCGAAAATGAAATTTCTGAATTTTCATCGTTTGTGGTGCCCACAATGTTGCGTTTGAAGCGATTAATATTATCTTTTGCTTCGAAAGATTTAAGTGTTGCTAAACTAAAACTGTCTGATGTAACAGGTTCTTGAATGCTCTGTTTGAGGCGGGCGATTGGATCGTCTTCTTCATATGATTGTACTTTAAGCGAGTGAAAGATTTTTAAATCATCATTTGTAGTCTGCAAAATATCCGTGGGGCCGCGTTTGAGAGTAACTGTTTCTTCGTCGTCCTGTTCAACTGGTTTTAATTTAGATGCTGATGGTAAATTTATTTTGTTATTGTTGATCATGCCTACAAGCTCCGGAAGAGTGTCGTCATTTGGGTTTTCGAAATTTTCATCATTTGTTAATTGTGCAAGCTCTAAAAGGTCTTGTTTGAGACTATTAGAAGATTCTTCATCTAGATTTGCGGAATTTTCATGATTTGTTAACTTTATAAAATTTGGTAGGTTGCGTTTCAGACGTTCAAGATCTTCCTCATTATCAAATGATTCCACATTTTGAAAATATTCGTTACTGGTGAATTGTGCAGGATCTAAAAGGCTTTGTTTGAGACTATTTGGGGATTCTTCATTTAGATTTTTGGAATTATCATGATTTGTTAATCTTATAATATCAGGAGGACTTCGCCTGACGCGTTCGTCTTCAAATGATTTAAAATTTTGGGAATTTACATTATTTGTTAATCCTGCAGCAGGATATAGAACGATTCGTTTGAGACGATCATGAGATTCTTCATCTAGATTTGCGACATTGTTATGATCTGTTAATTTGACAAGTTTTTGAAGGTTACGTTTAATACGTTGAAGATAATCTTCATTTTCAAATGATTCCAGATTTTGCGAATATTCATTATTTGTTAATCTTGCGAAATCTAGAGAGCTTCGTTTGAGATGATCAGTAGATTCTTCATCTAGATTTTCGGAATTTTCATGCTTTGTTAATTTTATAAGCTTTTGAAGGCTTCGTTTAAGATGTTGAAGCGATTGTCTAGGTTCTAGATTTTGCGAATTTTCATTATTTGCTAAATTTCTAAGATCTAGAGGGCTTCGCTTGGGACGGTCAGAAGATTCTTCATCTAGATTACCTGAATTTTCATGATTTATTAATTTTATAAGATTTCGTAGATTTCGTTTAAGACGTTCAAGAGATTCTTGATTTTCAATTGATTCTAGATTTTGAAAATTTTCATTATTTGTTAATTTTTTAAGCTCTAGCAGGCTGTTTCGTTTGTGACGATCAGTAGACTCTTCTTCATCTAGATTTTCTGAATTTTCATTATTTTGTAATTTTCTAAGATTTGCACGGCTTAGCTTGAATCGATCATTTTCCGATGATTCTAGATTTTGATCATTTGTCAACCTTGCCGTAAGATCTAGAAGGCTTCGCTTAAGACGATTAGAAGATTCTTCATTCAGATTGTCATTATCTATTAATCTTATAAGATTTGGTAAGTTGCGCTTGATGCGTTCAAGCGATTCTTCATTTTCATTTGATTCTAAATTTTGAAAATTTTCATTATTTCTTAACCTTGCAGCAGAATCTAGAAGGTCTCGCCTGAGACGATTAGATGAATCTTCATCCTGATTTTCATTATTTATTAATCTTATAAGATTTGGTAGGCTATCCTTGAGACGTTCAATGGATTCTTCATTTTCAATAGATTCTAGATTTTGCGAATTTTCATCATTTGTCAATCTTTCATTATCTAGAAGGCGTTTGAGGCGATCTATCGAATTTTCATTTGTTAATCTAACAGGATCAGGAAGATTTTGCTTTAAATGATCAATAGAATCTTCATCAGCATCAAACGATTTGAGTTTCAACGATTGAAATATTTTTTCATTTTCATCATTTATAGGATCAGAAAATCTTCGTTTCAAACGATCAATAGATCCTTGTTTCTGTGATTTCAACATCTTTGGATTTATTTCATTTATAAACCCTGCAGGAGCGAGTAGCGTGTGCTTGAAACGATCAAAAGATTCCGCTTCTTCTTTAGACAATGTGAATTTCTCTGATTGCAAATCATCTGGATTTTCAGCAATTGTCGTTGCTGTACCTTCTTGATTGAGACTATCAGTAGATTCTTCATCATCAAGCGACGTCAATTTATTTAATTGAAATAATTCTGATATTTTATTATTGGTCGATTTTATAATATCAGGATGAAAATGCTCGAAACGGTCGGTAAATTTATCATCTTCAAACGATTGCAATTTTTGTGTTTGAAATATATCTGAGTTCTTATTTGTTCGTATAGGATCAGTTGAGTCTTCATCTTCAGATGGTGTTAGTTGTGTTGATTGAAATAATTCTGAATTCTCATTAGTTACCGCATCTAAAACCTCCGGATGAATACGTGTAAGATGATTGGTAGATTTTTCTTCAAAAAAATTTTGAAGTGGAAATATTTTCAATTTTTTATTATTTGTTGTTCCAGCTAAATCGGGATCAAATAATTCGTAATCTACTAAAGATTTTGGTTTCTTTGATTGAAGGATTTCAGAATTTTCTTCGTTTGGTAAGATTGCAGGGTGATGAGCATTAATGGCTTCTACATCTTCAATTGATTGTAATTTTCGCGATTGAAATATTCTTGATTTTTGATTATTTATTGTTTCTACAATATCATCATCACTTGGTTCATCTACTAAAGAATTAATTTGTTGCTTTTGAAATATTTTGGAATTTGATAAGCTTGCAAGGCGATTACCATTAATAAGTTCTTCATCTTCAAACGATTGTAGCTTTCGTGATTGAAATATTTCCGATTTTTTATTATTTATTGCTTTTACAATATCGGGATCAGAGGGATCTTCATCTACTAATTTAGGTTTTTTATCATTTGATAATTTTGCAGACTGATGACCTTGTTGCATGTCACCATCATCTTCAAGAGATTCTGGTTTTTCTAATAGAAATATTTCTGATTTTTTATTATTATTTGTTCCTTCAACACTGGCATCACTTGATACTTCATCTATTAAAGATTTTAGTTTTCTTGATTGAAATACTTCTGTGTTTTCTTCACTGGATATATCTGTAAGGCGATGATCTTGTTGCTTGAAGGCATCTTCAAACGATAGTAGTTTTACTGGTTCAAATATTTCGGATTCTTTATTATTTTTTGTTCTTAGAAAATTGGGATAAATCGATACATTATCTGTTAAAGATTTTAGTTTTCTTGTATGAGAAACATAATTATTTTCTCCATTTGACAACTCTGCAGGGTAATGGCCTTGTTCTTTCTGGCCATCTTGAAATGATTGTAATTGTCGTGATTGAATTATTTCTCGTTTTTTATTATTTTTTGTTTCAACAACATCAGCATCCATTAATTCTTCATCTATTAAAGATTTTAGCTTCCTTGATTGATAAACTTCGGTTAATAAAGTAGGAGCTTGTTGGCGTTGCTGCTTTTTATCAGTAAGAAGCTCTAAATCATCTTCTAGTGGTTTTGATTTTGGCGTTTGGACTCTATTGTCATCATTTGCTATTTCAGTAGGAAGATTTCGTTTGCAACGGTCTAGTATTTCCTGTTTTCTTGAATGCACGATTTCAGAATTTTCATTGTTGTTAGCTTCAAGAAGTGATGGTTTAGCGGAATTTAAATTCAGCGCATGTACGTGTGAGCTATCCTTATCGTTATCTACAAGTTCTTCGTTTTCTTCGTCATCACGAAATTTGCTGACATCTAAATTGCTGCCCCAATTATCGCCGTACTGGTCGCTGTAGTCTTGATCCGACATCTTGTCGCCACCATCGTCTTTATCATCATCGCTATCGTTTTCTGCTAAGTTCAATGGCTCCCGGTCAACTACATCATCTCCAGGACCATCATCGTAGTCAGCGCTGAGGCTTTCTTCTTTATTTTTGTTCTCATATTTTTGTCCCAATGTCTTTTCTAGATCGCTCTTCAGTTGGCCTAGCACTTCTTCAGCATTGTGAAGGCTTTTATTGGTTAACGTTTCCGATTCCGAGTTTTTGCTCTTTTTGGATTTCTTGTTGTTATCGTTGTTGTGTATCATGTCTCTGGAGTCTTTGACGTGAAATTTTCTATGAACACTATAAAAACAAGCATTTTTTTATATAAATTATTTTAACTTTAAAGCAAAGAAGAGTTTTGTTTTTAAATTTATTGATTTTTTCAACATATTGACGTTGTGATATGGCCGATGACAAGCTTTGATCACAAAACCATCCAATATATTATTTTTCAATTGTAATATCCCAAGGACATTGATAATTACGAAACAATTTTATAAGTTTCAGGAAAGCACGAGGCTTCGGTCGATTGCTGTTATCTAAAAGAAACGAGCTTGAGGAAGTTTGTAAAATTATATATATTTATCAATGTTCCAGGGATATTCGGTCAGATTTTTTTTTGCAATAAAAATCTCAATCATTCTTTACCTCACCAAGTTGTGAAAGTGACATGAATCAATGCAATATACATACAGTGTTGCCAGGGAATGAGATAAAAATACTTCAAATGGCGGTTATGCCGTTCCATCACTTCGAAATTGAAATGGAATAAGTTTGGCAATATCACGGTTGATAACATCCCATGGATAATGTTTGCAGTATAAGATTGTTATGATTGGTTGTTTCTGCACACGATACGAGAAATGGGAAGATTTAATTGAATTTCTATTTAAGCAAAAAAAATCAAAATAAGTACTAGTGATATTTTTTTGTAAGAAAATTTAAAATGTAAATTGTTAAAGTTAAAATTACTTACAGTTCTGGATCATCATAATCGCCAACTTCATCTTGCGCGCTCTTTTTAAAAGGAATGATTAGCATCTTCTCAGTGGTAACAGCATTTGCAACTGGCGGCGTATTAAAGTTATTGTTTATTTTCCCTAACTCTCTTTGCTCAGCAGCTGACGTAGGCTCGGTTTGATCCTCCAAGCGATTCAACTTATTGGGATCAGCCGGTATAGTCATAATCGGTTCATCATCATCCCTATCAACCTTCTCTTTACTTGCCGCCAATTTACTAACATTAGAAATCTTTTTTTTATTATGCTTCATCGGCAAATGGAATGGTAGTTGCCTGTATTCGTACGATACCTCACTATCATCATCTGATTTAGTGCTTGGATGATACTCGACTCTGGTACCCATTTCATTAACGCGCCGATAAGAAGCTGCGCTCTTATGTGATAACGGTTTGTGCTTAATGTGAGGTGCTACATGCGTTGACGACTCAAGATCATCCTTATTCTCATGTAAATACTCGATAGATTTTCTAGTGACATTTTTGCTTGTTGACGAGTCTTCATACAGCTTAAACAAATCGTTATCCTGGAACTCATGCTGACTATTCTCCTTCTTCTGCTTTACACTGGGAACTGGAAGCTGCGCATTTAATTTCAAAGTAGCCTCATCATGTTTGATAATCGAGTCTATCTTTTGCAAGGTATCATCGTTGTAGATTAGATTCGACATGCCGGGATAGTGCAAATCGGCCACAACCTTATTGGAAGGTACCCGTCCCATGAGCTGTTCACCATCATTCTTAATCGTCAACACCACCGAATTGCTAAAATCACCTTTCTTAATATCCTTAACCATTCGATTATCGTCATAAATTTTAATTTTAATATTCGGCTCCTGCTTCTTACTGTGCAGCAGGTCATCCAAGCGTATGGCCCTGCTCTTCCTAGCGCTCTTCTTAAACTTGGAGCAACTAGTTACGTTCTCATGTTGCTCCATTTGCAAGTCTTGATTCATGCCTAAGACATCATGAGGAATTGAATAGTAAAATTCACCCACCGGTGCATCTAACGTTACATTATTCTTCTTTTCAATGTCATCGAATTTCAGCTCACCTAAATTGTCGCCTATACAGCGCTTCTTGTAGTCGTCAGTCATCAACTCGAATTTAGTTCCGGGTGCGTATAGGTTTCCCCTTCCGCTGTACGGTTGCACCTCGATCGCCTTCATGTCCTGCTCTTGATAGTTCGATCTGATCTTGTCGTCCTCATCGTCAGACATGATGCGCCTGATCTTGCTGTTCCGGTCCCTGTAGAACATGCTGCGCAGCTTGAGCCTCTCGTCCATCAACTTCTCTGTATCTACTGCTCTACGGGCTACTGGGGAACCATCATCGGACACGAAGCTCGCTATGTCCGCTTCAGGTTCCTCGCCCTCGTCTAAAAAATCACCGCCGTACATCGGTTGGTGCTCGCTATCTATGGCTCGATAGGTTCGTTCGCCCACGTTGTGTCCGTAACGGGATTCTTCTTCGTCGTATGGGTAGACGTCGTTTATCGGACGGTCGTAGTTCGTGTCCGCCATGCGGTAGCCGTATGGGATGTGGCTGTCTTTAGATGAGTAGAATGAACGTTTGTTTTTCAATGGTAGGCCGTGCAGCGGCAGCATGTGTTCATCGAGATTTAGTTTTCCGGCTTCATCTTGGATCCATCGGAAGTCGTCGTGGTGTCTCAGTACTGTTCTTAGAAAATCACGTACCTCTGGATCATTGCTCTTACTTAAACGTACCCTCTATCAACATGAAAAAGGTGAATAAAGAAGAATTAGTAACAAAATTAAAATAAGCTATAACTGGTTTAGGTGTTAATTTTACAATTTTCTCTATAACAGACAGCAATGGAGGAAGTAAAAACTCATAGATGTGTCCGTTACTTTCAGAGGTGTCCGTTACTAGAACTTTTACTGTATTTAATTTTTTTTGTGTGAAATGGCTTGTACACTAAGTGAAAACATAAATTCTAATTAAAAACTAAATACAAACATTTTAATATTGATGTTAAAACAAGAAACCACATAAAAGATTTAAAGTAAAAACTGAGCCGCGCAAGGCAGCCATATTAAAAAAGTAATACATTTTTATAACATCAAATAATTTATATTTCAAAAGTTGCAAGCAAAAAACTACATGTGCATACATATTGCAGCGCTAATTAAAATTGCATCCCTCGTTTCTTTATAGTGACGGCAGCCAGCAGCAGCCCCTAATTTATTAACGAGGCAAGTTTAACGTGTATATGCATATAGGTAGGTGTAGGTGAATATGTTCCGCTTGTGATAGCAATATCTTGCGGAGTTCCACAGATGGTTTCCATTAGGGGCCTTTTCCCCAGCCCAGCATATGCACACAACTCTTGCGCGAATTTTGCTTCACTCTCCCTCATCTTAACCCAAGGCATTTTACACACGTACACACATATCTAACGCCATGTGGTAAATAATTTAAATACCTATTACCTATCAATAAATGAAATTTAGATGATAAAAATACGAACACGAGCGGGATTCGAACCTACAATCTGTAGCTATAATGTCAATGCTTTAGTACTAAGCTAGCACAACTCTAATTCCCATCTTATTTTGTAAATTTTGCATTATTGACCGTTATCCATATAATATATAATAGAAAAAATTGATATGGCGAATGAGAGAACTCGATAGCTTAGTTAGTTGGTAGTGACGCGAATAGCCGAAGATCGTGGGTTCAAATCCAGTCCGTGTCATTAATATTTAACACATAAATTTATACAAATATGTAGTTTTCTCGGGTTCCCATATCTCTTTTTCATTATCTCTCTCTGTTCCTTTATTTTCTCTCTTTGTCCCTCTTTCTTAGCATACTCCCATCCTTCCCTCCTCTTCTTCTTGTGTGTATGTGTATTTTAAGTGAACATTCAGTATTAATGCCCGTGCCGATATATTCGAGGCGTTAATATAAACGTTCCGCTGTTCGATACCAGCGCTGATGTATCGGTTTAGGGGCGCCCGTAAATTCGAAACTGCGTCCCGAAGCGCCCCCTCCGGTAGATGATAGAGAGAGAGAGGGGTAGTTTTTCCCGCGCCGTCGATATGCGTGGGGGTAGCCTAGGAGAGCCAGTAAATATCTAAACAGTTATGCACACTTAGTACAGAAGTTATTGGAACGAACTAGTTGCGCGAGTAATTGGAACGTTTTAGATGCGGGGAGGGAGGTGGGGCGACTGCTTTGTTTGTTATAAACTGGAACGACATTATTTCGGATATTGTTCGGCGTATAATCGGTCGTTCAATCGATTTAAGCGGGGCTTTTCGGAACAATGAGGAAGGATAAGGTTTTATGCATGGTACTAATTGATACTGCTTTCAAGATTTGTCGATTCTATTTTTTATATTACTATGTCTCTTCCTACCTCCCCCCATTCCCATTTCTTCCGAGAAAGTCGTCGAGCGGGAGTAGATGGTGATTTCATAATAAACTAATTTTAGTCCATTAAATCCATCAATCTGGTGGAACATGTTTTATACGATATTCACGAATGTATGTGTTCTTTGAACTTCATTGAAAAATATCGCTCAGTTTGTCCAGAGGATGGGTTTTATATGTGCTAAATGCGATTTCGTATTCATCAAAATGATAAAAAAATCAACTTTATAACTAAAAATGAATGAAGTACAGTGTTAGGACATGATAATTCATTTAACTCACAATCATAGTCACTCACTCCTATGAGCGGAAGTAAATGGTGATCTCATAATAAACAATACTAACACAGATTTTAGTTCAATATATCCATTCATTCGTTGAAATTTGTTTTACATGATTTTTTTTATGAAAGAATGTGTTCTTCGAACTTGGTTGAAAAAGTTCGGTCATTTGCGTCCATGAATGGAGTTGTGTATAAATTACATGTGATTTTATATTGTTTGCAATGATCAAATTCATAGAGATTTTCTGCAATTGCTTTAATTAAAAGCTATTTAGATTAATACTTCCTAAAAGGTTTTTGAATTTTAGAAGATTTTCATGAATTATTAAAATATTTTTATTGGTTTTTGTAAATTTTCAATAAAAACCATTGAATACTTCATGGACATCGTTGAAAACTTAAGAGAGACATTTAATTTATTTTTGAAAATCAAAAACGATTTTTGTTCAGTCATACTGAACAGGTTATAAATTTATTATAATTAAGAATGTTTAATAATTATTAGAATTCTACTATAAAACAAAAATATATTGTAAAACACAAGAAAATTTGCTGCAATTAGGTCACCGCGATGTACGTCCGCACCAACAAAATAGTTGAACTGCAGAGTGTGCAATAAGTGTATACGAGCTCACCCAAATAAAATAACCAATCAAATTCATATAATTGTAAATTATATCCTTATATGGGCATAGTAAAAAAATATGACGCACAAGAGGCAATTGTATAACACCTATGAATTTTGTTAATTAAAACCAGTACTTAGCAAAAGTGATGAGAACTATAATGGGTAAAAAAAAAGAGCAATGGAACATATAGAAGAAGGACTAACAAAGAAATAGACGAAGAACTGGAGGATGATACAATAACAAGAATGATAAAACAACAAAGAATAAGATGGGTGTGGCACATATGGAGAAAAGAAGAAAATGAAGTGACAAGACAGATAATGGGATGGAAACCAGGAAACAAAAGAAAATTAGGAAGACTGAGGAAAACGTGGATGGAGTACGTGACAGACGATTTTAAGAGAGTAGGAGTAGAGGAATGGGAGAAGCAGACCAGAGACAGAAAAAATGGAAAGAAATTGTAGGAAGAATAACTAAATAAATGAATAAACATCAAAAAAGAAAAGGAACTAATCCACCCAAGAAAAAAGGATTCATAAACCTCAAAGATGAGGTGGCAAAACTTAAATATGAGTAAAAAGCCCAATACATACATACTTAGCCAGCAAATAAACCTACCTAATTTACTGAACCTCATTACAATCGCGGTAAGCGTGATGGAGATTATCTCCTACTCACGGTTGTAACGTCCCTTCTTCCCCTATCAATGGTCCTTCGAACCTTTAAATATTTACGAAG
>JARJED010047385.1:0-14248 GCA_030264515.1 Sepedophilus sp. GC000190 | reverse complement strand
CGTATAAATTTGCTTCATAGAATGCGTACAATTATATTTGGGGTATAATTGGCAATATAAGTTTAGTTCCTGTATAACTAAATTTCAAATATTATGTGTATTGTAGTCCCGGCCCTTATGGTACTAAACAAGTCGAATATTGCAAGTAAACTGAACGTGGAAGTTTCCATTTTGTTGGTTGCAATATTTTTGTCCAACACAAAAACGACTTTTTGAGGGTCGAGAGAGTATGATAAAAAATAGAGAATAGGTTTTAGTTAAAACATTATCTCCAACTAGGTAAATAGTATATTACATCCGAGGTGGAAAATTTTACATTACAGCTTATATATGACCGAGAGGTGAAGCCTCGAGGTAGCAATGTAAATTCCCACCTACTTTATTCACAATCATCCAGGGAAGGACGGTCTGGGGTGGGATGAGGTGGGGTAAGGTAAAATGAAACTTTAAATTAACAATGAACAACAAAATAAATAATATGGTTTTATAACTGTTGTTAGGCAACCTTATATACACTTCCCTTTCAAGGGAATTATACTGTTACTGACCAAGAGGCTCGTCATTACACACCAAGAAGTTGTCATTGCAGTTAAAAATGACATATGTTACCAAACCAAAAAGGTGAAGAATTGATATATTACATATAATATGATTGTGAATAAATAACATACACACTTGCCTATCTCATTGCTATTATTTTTTTGCACATGTTGAATGTTGAATATTTCAAATTACATAATTCCAATATTTATGGTCCATACTGTATAACAATATTTTATATTTCAAATTATTTAAAGAAGTCATAGTAACATGTATTCTATTTATGTTCATGTTTATTTGAAATAAATAATTTGTAGCATACAAACAAATATGTATTCTCTGAAATCAGATGTTTTCTGCTACATAATGATGTTACTGAAAATTAAAATTTACATTATTGCAGAAATTTGTTTCATCCATAGATTGTTGTAAAATAAAGTATGTTAAAAGAATCAAGAAATATGGCTGATAAAAGTAGATACTACACTTGTTATGAATTTTATGAATATTTTTGTTTGTATTTTATGATTAATAATTTGTAAATAATTTTTTCTCACCACTAACCAGATAAGCCTTCTAAAAACCAAAGTGTATTTACATATAGATTTTCACGAAAATTTCGACTTTTATTCAGCCTGCGATGAGGAGTGGCGCCGCGTTGCGGTAGCCGCCGCAGCTGAAACACAACGACTTTTATCACCGGCCATTCCCGGCCTTGCGACACCTCTGAGGACACCGGCCACCCCGCTGGGTGCACCACTGATACTTTCACCTCGCATGTCCGTACCGACGACAGCTGCCTCCATCCTGAACGGATCGGCACCGCCCGGCTCGCTCCTCTCGCCAGGCGATCCACACGGCCTCATCTACAACCCCTACGCAGACTACACAAATTACACGGCACTGGCAGCATCACCCTTGCTCACCGAATATGCAACGGCTGATCATTCTGGTGGGTTATTTGCTCGTTGATAGTATTTTGTTTTGTTTTTTTTTTCAATTAATGAATTTTTCACATACCTCCCTTGTATAACTCGACTGGTTATGTTTGGTAACGCGTGAAGGGGAATTCATTATTCGTAGGGTTTGTTTTTTGCATGTTTATATGTTATTTAGTAGGACCATTGTTTTTATTTTCATTTCGAGCTATTACATAAATTGGTTTTGAAACAATTAGGTGTTTTGTAAATTAAGGAGCTCAAGTTTTCATAAATATCATTAGAATATTGACTCTTACATTTATAAAAATCAAAAGAGCCAAATTTTAGTTCCATAAGACAACAAATCGCGCACAACTCTCACTGAACATAAATTAGTTGCTCCCTTTTTTATTCAGTTTTAAGTTTATGATGTTTACTTTCACATATATTTTAGTCAGAATGTTTTTTAAATGGGATTTGATTCTTTTTTACAATATTTCTGTGATAACTAAACCGCAAATGTTGGTTTCTTTATTTACGTACAATTATTAATGTAGCTATATATACGTACGTACATTCTATAATTTTGAATATTTTTATTTATCTAAATATAAAATATATATAATCTTAGTGCGTGCAAGTCATAGATTAGTTAGAACCTATTTATAAATGAGTTGTGGGGATACAAGTGTACAATGTATAGGGCTTATTGTACTTTTTATTTTTGAATTTTTTGCTACATATTAGACACACAGTTTGTATCCCCGCTGAACAGTCTGTGCATGTAATATGTTACAGCTTTTTACTAAGTTTTTTGTCATAATGAAAATTATTAGATTCATCACAAAATTGTGTATATATTAAAGAAATTAGAGTACATCACCAATTTTAATAGCTTTATTTTTAGGGTTAATTGCATTTATTAATATCGGATTCACTTAATGAAGTAAATTCAGTTTTACAATGACATGTGCAGTGCTATAATCAATTTGAAAGTATCTCTTTTATATATATTTTTTTTATAAGGGTGTAATGAAGTATTTCTTTTAAGTATTAAATTGATATTAAATAAATATGCAACTGTGAATTAGAAAGTAAAAAAGTATTTAAACTAAAACAATTTGCTTGAGAATATATTTCTAGCATAAGAGCCTACCGTTTAATCACATAAACAACATACTGTGTAATTGTACCAATAAATGGAAATACATACATGGTTGTTTAACAACTGAAAGATAACTAATGATATTTCCACTTCTTATTACATGATCTAGCTTCTGGTGTATGCACCCATACAAAGGCATACCCATATGAAGATTCAGGGGGGAAAACCATTTAGGTCCATCGAAATTAGTTTTTCATAAAATAAATTTAAAGGTTTGCTAATATAAAAAATAAGCAACAAAGTATGGTAAAATGAAATGAAGCATTTCTTATGAAATTTCAACTATTAAATATTATAAATTCATTTTGAATTTTTTTTAGTGGACTTTTATCCTTATTCTTTTAACTTCATTTTTTTATCATAAGCTTTCCAAAATACAGTTGCTTCGGTTTGATTCCTGAAGTTGGGGAGAAGATGGTTGTTTCTGGCAAAGATAAGATTTTTTTGTTTCTGTATTTCATAAAAATATATGTACATGCTGCTAAATGATTTTTTATGGAGTATCAAATTAGGGCTTTCCTTATCTACCAGGACTCTTATAGGTCTTATGGAAATGGGGTTTTTCTATGGATATAATCTATCAAAAAAGTCGGACCAGTTTTAAAAATTCGATTTCCTTTTTGCAATCAATAACCTCAAACGGTGTACATTTTCGTCATGAATCACTATGACATCTCTCCAATCATTCGGTACTAAGAGTGCTCTCAGATCGGAAAAATAATTTTCACCTTCTCGAAGCACTTTTCATTGTTGATGAGGAGGTGGTAGACGAAACGCATGCATGACAGTGTAATATTTATTTTGTCTAGAACACGAATCGCAAAAAGCCAAAGTGATATAACATTGAAACAACATCGTCAGCCCCTTTCTTTGAAACTGATTCATCGTAGATATAAAAATAGATTGTGAGATCAAAGGTACATCATTAATTGTTATGTTGGGGTTACTAAATTTAAATTAGTTACAAGGTGACGCAAGACCTGCAGTTCATAGGACATTTTAAAAAGTTTTGGGGCATACATACTTCTTCCCACTGGCGCATGGATATAAATTCTCTTTTCCCAGTACGGCAAATCTTTCACCATTATAACTATTGACAGGAATAATTTTTTGCCTCTAGAAATTCATATTTTGAAGCTTCCCTTTCGTGCCGCTAGATGGCATATTTAACTCAATTTTCCCAAAATAAATAGACATAAATGTTTTTTCCCCTTGATCTTCATGTATATATGTAAATATATTTAACACTTTTCTTTCTACATATTCTCTTCTTAAATATAATTGGTGCATTGCTTAATAATTGATAATTACTTACTCATGTTATTACCGAATGTAATTATCGATAATAAGCACATTACCCCTGAAAATAACTGATATAGTACAATTATAGAAAATTTTATATTTTTGTACGTTCTACTACACAAGTAAGATATTAATAACTGAATATAAATTATTTATTTTGCACAAACTGCAGGTTATGATTTGTGTTTGAAACTTATTAAATATGAAAATGTGTTGAAAAAATTACTATAATTTATGTGATAATATGAATTTATCAGGGAGTTGTCATCATTTACACAGTGTTTCCCAAACTTACATGCATTTTTGGAGTTAAGTCCTACTGAAGTACCCTTCCCGTCAAGCAAACAAACATGTAATGAAATAATGTACTTTTGTATTTATTAAGTATATGCACTTATTTTGAAGATAATAATGTATTATTTTGTTTGTTAATTTCAAATATTTTTTGTCTTTAAGAATCACCAGACGTATGCTATCATATTTTGGGAAACACTAATCTATGACATAAGAGATCCTATTTTCAAAGATTGTTTATTGAATAATCAAACTAATTCATTGTTTAAGCAAAAACCAGTTATGATATATTGCAAATTCTAAGATATTCTCACACTTTAAATTTATTTTATTAATTGACAGTAACCATAGGACATTATATCCATTTCATGAAAAAAATCAACAATTAAAAATAACTCCACTTTAAATTTCGCATTTGTGTACAAAATAACCATACAATAAATACAACTTAACATAAAATTATTTTCATATACGTAATTATTTAATTTATATGAACACTTGTTTATAATTTCTAAATTGGTAATTCTACTGCGAGATTTTATATATTGGATATCACGATTACTATTTTATTCAGAAGACAAGAGATTTGAAAGACCATAGGCGATTAAAAGCAGATGTTGAAGATAGGACTACCTCATTATAATAAAAGTAATTTTAACAGTATTGTAATTTCTGTACTTCTTCCTCAGCAGTTATTCAGTCCACTGCTGGACTATTGGCCAACCTCTATACATACGGCTTGCGGGGGCGTTTTTGAAAGTTCTACACAGCCAATTTCTGTACACAGCTAAAACTGGTCATGACTTGACTAAAATTTACTTATGTGGCTGGAATAACGTTTAGTTTTACAATTATCAAGTACAAAATAAAAAATGAACAAATTAGGTGTTATGTACACACCAATAATTAGCTGTTTAGTCTTAGTCACACTGGAAAAAAAATACTGTACATTAAAGCCATTTTTACTATATCAAGTTTATAATACTATTACTAATAACGATTGATTACAGCACATGTTAAAAAAGCCATTGAAACACTGAATAATTTGCAGGTAAAAATCCGATATAAAGATTTTATTTAATTGTTACCTCAACTTAATTTATGTTTTATTTTTATTTTAAATTATTTTACTTCTGTGTATATTTTTGCTTTTATATAGAATCAGACTACAAAACATGCAAAGTTTTTATTCTTTAATTTAGTGCAATATGTTCGACATAAAAAAATTATGTTCAAGAGGCGAACCATCCCACAAATATAAATCAATTATTTTTTAGATTGTAGGTATCTTTTAGTGCTTTAATTGTTCAAGAGAGTAATATTTTCTAGTAATTTTTATATAATAATGTTTATTAGTAATGTACATTTGTTTAGCATGCTGGAAATCGCTGGAAGAAACGAGTTGACTAGCGATTGTTTATTATCAATTTATATTGAATGTTGTCATGTATTATAGCAGGTGCAGTTGCTGCTAAACAACGTAGACACCTGGGCCAGGTCAGGGAACATCCTTACCAAAGAGCAGGCGCTCTGTCTTAAATATTCAGACAAGGTTAGTTTCCTATTTAATTTCTTGTACATACGGCCATATACACATGTATGATATATTTTTGTTTTATTGTGTTTGCCAGCCGTGTGCAGACGTGGTGACTGGCTAAATTCGTCTTTAACCTGCCACTACCCTGTCGGCTCGGCCATTGATTGTTTTTCTCTCTTAATTTTATTGATTTCACGCCGTATTTCGTCAGTATTTAAGTGTTTTGTAAAACGGGTTGTGACGTGGTAATTTTTAATATGGTCTAGCTCTCTTATAATAATTTAAAAAGAGAGGGGAAGGAGGGGCTTTCAGTGTTACCATTTACTTTTTTTTTTGAGAGTCTTACTTTTATTTATTTTGAGTAGGCCCTTTCATTGCAAGATTTTATGAGACTGTTTGTTTTACTTTTTTCACTAAATTAGTTAAAAAATGTTAAAACTCAACACAGGTGATACAGTTCTAATAGAAAATACATTAATAACAAGGGAATTGAAATCATGTTTTTAGGTTGATTTTTTTTATCCAAGTATATTCACCTTAAAGTTGTCATTCCATTAGTTAATCGAGTGATCGTAACTGTTTGGCAATTTTTATATTTTTAAGACAACTTTTATGCATACCAAAAATCATATATCACCATTCCGGAAGAACAGTGATGCAAATGCAATAAATGTAGTTTTACAGGAGAACATAAAAATAAATTTTTATTAATCAAATATTTTACTGAACAAACATCAAATATACAATTAAAATCGTACTTGAGCAATTTAGGCTGCTTTTAAGTAGTAGTAGCAATAGTAGTAGTTAGAAATGGATTATGTAACAATTTACCATACATTTTCCCCTCCATTGCAATCAAGTCATTATTCTTCTGAAACTTCCTTTAACGCCAAAAAGCAAAAATACTGTTAAGTTGTTGTTTTACTGGATATGTCTTTGATGTTTAAGAAATCAGTTACACATATAACTAAGAATGACCAAATTTTGCACTTGCAACACTGATCTTCCGGAATGACGATATTATATATTTTACTGTGTGATCATATTTTTTAAATCTATATATATTATGTATTACTATATATTTAATTACATTCAACTGTTTTAAAACTACTCACATTTTTTTTGGAAATGAAAACTGGCTACAATTTAAATTTTAAAGCTATTTTACTTGGTATTACATTTCATCCTTATTTTTTTTTAAATATTATTAATTAAGTACAAATTTATCATTTTTACTGTACAGAAGTTCTTATTTGGAAACATAAAGTAAAATTCTGTTTTAAGAAAGAAATAAATTTTATTTGTGATTAAAGTTAAAATTAAAGAAACATTGTCTTAAATATAACGATTGCCATTGCTTCTTTGTACTTAAATTAAAAAAATAATACCACTAGAATTAACTTATTTTTCATTGCAATGAAAGAGTCCCCGCGTCGTGTCTCACATCATAATATTCAAACTAGTCCGTAACTGAGGTGCTCCTATTACAATCAATGTGATATAAAACAACTTAAATCCCTCTTTCTCCCTTTTTGATCCGTACTTTTTGTGTGTAAATGCTCGTTTTCAGGCACAAATCTATTTGCGGCATTTTCTATTATTATTATTTTTATATATATATAAATCATATATATAATAATCTGTAGATAGTTGTTAGAAATGGAGAAAATATATTTAATTAAAAAAAAGAAGAAAGCGGGAGTTTCAAATGACCCGTACTATAAAAGATGTTTATTTAATTATGTTATTTTTAGTAGTTTTTATTTTATTTTTGTCTTTCTTTCCACTTTTTTCATATAGCATTATATTTTTTGTATGTTATTGACTTGCGCCAATGTGGAAAAATATATTTATACAAAACTCCAAACATGTTTCAATGATGAGAACCTTTTTTTATACAATTAATTTGGAATGAATACACACCAAGTGGGCAATTAATATATCTAACATAAGTACTTTTAGTGAACTAATTCCACTTGGCCAAGTTATTAATTTTTATTAAAACGAATTAAAGTCGGATTATAATATTTGCTGCCTATTTATTCATTATTTTTATAAAAAATATTTATATTTTAAAACAACGCTTTATTTACTAATTGTTCCAGTGTCATGATAAAATTATTTTTCCGAAATGAAATTTGTGCATGTGTTTCATATACAAACATTGTAAATAAAATGATGTTATGATGGGTCTTTCGTTTTAAAGCACTAATTTTAATTTAATTTGATTTAGTCTTCAATAATTGTTGTCACTGTTGGTGATTTTGTTCATCTGCAGAGTTGGAAATTATACGAAATAAATTTATAATTACATTTCTTAATTTATCTATATGCCTTATAAGTAGTGATGCTTAATTAAGTTAAATTAAAGTTTTAATCAAATTTTATTTTTTAATTAGTTCAAATTACTGAAGAATTATTGAGAATTTATATTTTTGAATAAATTTAAATTTATTAATCTGAATTCATCTTTTAAAATCACAAATAAATACCCAATTTCAGAATGACTACCGTAATTAAAATCAGAGCTTTAACATGTTTTCTAAGAAATGAAGCAAGCACCCATATGTATAAATGCATATCACATGCTTCTGTGAAACTAACAAGCTTTTAGCCACACACTCGAGTGACACTGGGATAAATTATTTTTTTTATGAATTTACAATTTATATGAATGATTTTTTTAATTGACAAGATACTAACATTCTGTTTTTTCTTTTCTTTTCTTGTTAACCCCCGGTTGCCCGACTGTAGGCGTGCTAACCTGTCACCTGCGTCACTCGACTAACCGGAAGCGGACCATCTACGGTAGTGGTACGTCTAACAAACATCACTAACCATGCACACTATGTACTACTAAGTAAGGATCACCATTATTTTGTTTATCATGTACGTCTTAATTTTACAGAACAGAAATTCATGAATAATTCATAGTTTGCAAAATTTGTATTAGAAATACACTTTTACTCACACCAAGTACATTAGATTCTAACAAAAATTAAGCAATAATAATTCTCAAGTGTAGATTTAGAATCTGAATCTAAAGTACATGGTAAATGTTCAATCAAGTTTTTTTTTGTATGAAACATGCGCAAAAATTAATTGAATTCGTCGATCTGAATTTACTAATACATTTGTATAAATTTTCTTCCGAATAGTACAAACCAATTTTGACAAGTGCCAATAATTATATTTTAGAATGTATCTATTTAAAGCGCTACAGAAAAAAATAAAAATCGTGCCTTAAAAAACAAAACAATAAATTGATAATGTGGCTATACATATTTGTTAAGCAATAAAAGAGGTAGGTATGTAAAATGGTGACTTAACATATAAAGCTATTATTATTATTATTAAAATATTATTAAGTCTATGATGTTATTTTTGTTAGAGATAATGCAAAAGAAATATTAGTTAAGCAGTGACTGCAAAATTATTATTCAACGAATGAAGTATATATTTGTATATTATATTTAAAAAAAAAGTTTTATATTTCATAGATTTAATGTGCAGATATGAAGGATTTTTTAAGCAATAATTTGTAGAGTGGGGGGGCTTTAAAATGAAAGTGGAAATGTATGATTTTTTGCATAACTGTATCGTCGTGCATCATTTTGTGGAAATTCCGTCCACTTTAAATACTCAAGCTCGACGTGACTTGTGCAATCGACGTGGTGCAATTCTATGGTTATTTTTTGTGTTTGTAGTTTATCAAGAGTACTTTAATTTTCATTTCCCTTATTAATGTACTTAGTTATTAACATATTTTTGAACAAAATAATATTAAATAATCGCTCTAATGCCCCGACTTACCGAAAATTAAAAACCTACTAGGCATTATAATTTATTTGAATATATATCGATTAAAAAAAAAACAAAAAAAAATGGTAGCTTAATATATGTCGAGTGGACATATTCATTTTTATGGTTTTTAATAATTTAGTTTTTATGTTATCTTTTCTTTTTTTGTGTCATATTAATTATATTTACGTTATAATCTTTTTTGTGCTAGAGATTTATTTAGTTAAATTTAGATGAGCAGAGAAATAATTTTTGACTTAAAGAAATTATATGTTATATATATTATAAAAGAAAGAATTTTAATTGAAAGCAATTTTTTTTAATAACGCCAATTCGAGATTAATGTATTGCAAAAGTAATTTTAAGTATCTGATTTAAAAAAGGTATTTAATAAAATGCTATGTAACAAGGTTTTTCGATAACTTAATTAACCCCTTATTTTTGCTGCTAATTAACAGTTTTTGTCTACATTATAGGTGCGCTATGCAAGAGTAAGTACATACGCTTTGAATGTGGCATTTGATTATGTTGTAAAAATAAAACTAAGGATGCTTGTGAAATGTTTCATTATTTATTTAACTCCTCATTAATAAAACATTGATTTACAGAGTACAAGCAAATTATTGTGATAAAAGAAGAACTGTTTAAGTTCTGATGAGTTGTCAAAGCAAATCAAGAAAGATGAAAATGTTGTAATAAACAAACAAAAAAAATATATTCCATATATATAACAAATTTTAAATTTCTTGTAAATGTAAATGTAAATGAAGACAAATTACAGATTTTATGTAATTTTATTGATTTTTTAAAATTATGTCTTTTGTGATTGTTAGTTTATTTGTGAATGCATAATAAATATGTACATGTATGTATGTGCATAATTTGTAATAAAAGTCATACCATCCTTGCTTTGTTTTACTAAATTCCAAATAACCAATTTTCTATATAACGAATTTCTTTAGGATTTTACGCCTTTGTTAAATAGAGATTCGACTGTATTTAACTTTATGTTTAGATTTATTAAATATTTTGACATTTAATTTTATTAAATATGTTATCATTAATGAAGCATCGATATTATCAGTACTTTAAAAAATATTGTTTGTGAATTTTAACAAAATTAAGTACTTATTTTGGAAATTTAGCATGTATTTGTTGAATAATAATATAATAGGTATATCTTCAAAACTATGTGTGTAAAATGATGCATAAGTATGAAATACGTACCCAATAAATAAATATAAGGGAAATAATACGAGAACATAGCAGAAGTCATAATGCATGGGACAAGTACGTTTGAAACAAAAAAATAGTGGCACTGAACTGCAGACACTGGCTGACGCAAAACAAATCGGCCTATTTTACAAGAAAATCAACGAACTTGTTGGTCCAATGATAAGAAAAGTGGTTCCTTTGAGCTCAGCTGATGGACGGGCTCGACTTACCGATAGACAAGCAGTGTTAAAAAGGTGGCACGAGTATTATAATTCACTATAGAACTCGAAGAATACAGCTGACGTGGAATTTATAGCAGGCTTAAGCGAACAGGAATCTACTGTAAACCTAGAGCATACACCTTCCCTAAGAGAAGTAGCAGATGCATCAATGGCCTGAAAAGTGGCAAGTACCAAGATGTGACGGGGTACCTGCAGAAATATATAAAAATGGTGGTGATGCGCTCATTAAGAAACTTCATGTGCTTATCAGCTTATCACAAGTATATGGCAAGAGGAATCTGTACCAGAAGAATTCCAAACCTCTATTATCTCCACTTTATACAAAGGTAAAGGTAATCGATCTGAGTGCAACTCATACCGGTGGATCCCACTTTTGGCAGTCGCTGGGAAAATATTGGCAAAGATTCTGTTGAAACGCTTACATCAAACAGGAGATAAGATAACACCCCACACACATTGTGGCTTTCGTTCTGGCTGTGGTACTGGAGATGCAATCTTCACAGTTTGACAACTTCAGGAAAAATGTTATCAAGTGCCTTGAGAAGCTTTATGGATGATTCTCAGGAAACAAGTCTGTACTCGTAAGCTCCTAAAGATGATAAAACTTTTACACGAAGATATGAAGTGCAAAGTACTTGTAGAAGGTGAACTATCTGAAGAGTTTATGGTAACTGAGGATGTAAAACAGGGGTGCATTCTTGCACCAACACTCTTTACCATATATTTTGCAGTCGTCATCAGGAAAGCCCTACATAAAATGTTTGACGCGATACACATCAAATATCGCTACGATAGCTACGAGTAAGATAAAGTTAGAAAGCATCACAGACATACTATATTCAGATGATGTCTGCCTAGTCGCGAACTCAGTTGAAGGTTTGCAAGAGTGTGTCACAAGCTTTAACAACCCTTGCTGTAAGTTTGTGGTTAAGATAAATTGTGCAAAGACTGAGATCATGCAACAGAAGGAGAGAGGAACCAACAGCCGTCTGCATATAAAGGTTGGCGAGATTCCACTACAAGAAACAGACACCTTCGAGTATCTCGGAAGCACTATTTCCTCTAATACAAGTATGGATCTTGAAGTGAATGCACGCATAGCTCACGTGGCTACAGTCTTTGGTCGTTTGCAAAAGAAACTATTCAAATCCCACGAAGTGGTACCCCTTACCAAAATGGCAGTTTATAAAGCTGCAATCATACCCAGATTGCTATATGACGCGGAAGCTTGGTGTCTGTACAAGCGGCACATCACTCTCCTGGATTAATTCCCTCTCAGATATCTCCAAAGAATCCTTAAAGTGGCATCAGTATGTACGGAACACTAAGGTACTGTCTCGTGCTCAAGTACCAAGAATTAAAGTACAATTACGTTGGTTTGGTCACATAGTAAGAATGCCAAGAGAGAGACTGCCCAAAAAAATATACTCTGAGCTTTTCTATGGGGAGTGAAAGCGAGGAGGTCAAATGCTGAGGTTGGAAGAAAAACTTAAACCAGTGTAAGATACCAATTGCTGACTGGGAAGCTCAAGCTGAATGTCGCCGTTCATGGAGAAAACTTACAGGTGATAAAACGGAGTGATTCAAACATAAAAATAAAAATGTTCTAAATGAAAAGAGGAATGCTGTCAAGAATAGACAGAGAAATGTAGCCATATATTATTACAATGAAGATGACAGGATGTTCTGCGACATATGTGGTAGGATTATTAACACCAAACTGGGTTACAGCAGTCATCAGCGTGTCCATGAAAGAAAGCAAATGCGATAATCGTCGTGACCGTGTCGGTCAGGATGGCATCATCATCATACCTATATAACTGTAAGGGCTGCCGCATTTTCTGAAAGTGAATCCGAGAGACAGTCAGATTTCAGCAACCTGATGGATACGATACGTGTGACATCTCTTTTGCACACACTGAGTTCTGATATGATCCATCCTTTATTCAAATTTAAATTATTATTTTTTGTACATAAATATTATTTAAATGACTAGATTTTTTACAGTATAATCTGCGCAGTTATATCTTTAATTGTACAAAATTTTAAATAGTTTAGTTGGTTGTTTAGAATTTGAATAACTAAATAAATTGAAGTTTACAAAACAAATTATAATAAAATTAGCGGATGGAAATTGAAATAAAAATCGATTTTGTATATTTATGAAAAAAATATTTATAACAAACATTTATACATAAATAATTAATACAAAATAATATAATATACTAATAAAATAAAAAATTACATAATTTGTTATATTTGTATTTTTCAGGCATAAACATGTAATATGTGTACGTATATAAAAAAAAAATAAAAACGACATGATTATAAAATAAATATCACAAGTCCTTAACTATATATAGTACTCATACAGGAAACAATTAATAGTAACATATTGCAGTACATATTTGCATCACAATACAGTACAGTGTTTGTTGAGTATCAAAGTATCACTATGAGAGTTTACAAACTTTTATATTTAAATTGCACTTATACCGTTATACCTCCACCGATCAGAATTTTAAGAATTTATAACTTTCTAAACCAACATATTAAATTAGTTTTTTTTTTTCAGTTTTACGACAAGATTATTTGGCGGTTTGTTAAAGTTTCTTGTAGCAATAATCAAGGACGGGGGATAAATGGAGCAATTACCCCCAAAGATTTTTCAAAAGTTTATTGATATTACCTATTCATTACATTATTTCAAAAATATTTCTTTCTCCGTAGTTATTAACAAGTTTATGTAAATTATAAAGCAGAGTTGGCTGCCTACTTGGTAAAATTATTTTTAAAAAGCCACTGTTTTTTTTTATAATTACTATATTTCCTTTATTAAATTTAATTATTTTAGAAAAAATCGTTACATGAAAATCATTGCATTTTAATGATTTTATTATGAATCGCAATTTCCCAGAAGTTTAAGTAACATTGAACATATAATCTTAAACTCATGTTTGAAACTTTAGTGGTCCATCCACTCCCTGTTTGTAATAGCATCTGTATGAAACAATAAATCACAATTTTTTGTTATTGTAGCGCAAGTTTAAAATAAGAAATATAATTCAGAACTAAACATTTTGCAATTATATAGTCATATATAATTATACATTTTACTGCATGTATGCGGACGTTTCTACTCAATTATGAGTTTCGCCACCTCCTCTTTGAGGTTTAAAAATCCATCTTTGGTTGGATTACCCCCCTTTTTGCACTTTTCTATCTTCTCTGC
>JARJED010047191.1:0-24046 GCA_030264515.1 Sepedophilus sp. GC000190 | reverse complement strand
CTTTATAACAAATTTAAAAGTTTTTAAAGTAGAATTTACATATGCTAATGCGTACCATATGTCCACATCAGATTATATGCATTTGCAATTGTTTCTTTTTTTTGCTATTTAAAAAAAATCGATATTTTGATTTGCAAATAATTTACTTTTCATTACATTTTCATTGTGCTATCAAAATTGTAATTCCAATTTTATTTATTGTATTCAAACTTAGGTTGAATTAAAGCTGCTAACTAGTTGGTATAAATATTTTATTTTATTTTCAATAATTTGTATTAATTATTAAATTTTGCATATGAAATAGAAACAAAAATAATGAAAGAAGTATTAATACAAAGTGGGGTGTACTAATGATCGTAATGTTTGAAAACGGGCTGGAAAAATGGATGGTATGTAACCAATTACTGCTACAACAACAACAAAAGTCATATGAATTATTAAATTATATACCAACGACCAATGATATATGAATGTAACGCAGCAAACATTATTTTGGCGAATTGTTGAGAAAATATTCTACAATATTGATTTAAATTAATTACCTTTAAACAAATTACTTGGTTGAAATCTGTTCTACCCTGTAATTAATATTATTATTAACAAATCCAAAAACAGAAACAAAACTTTATAACTGAACAATTCATTTTGCATTGTAAATCAGGCATGAGTCTGATTTTACGAAGAATAAACGTCAATAGTGTTTTTTCATTGATGAGGTTATTAGTTTGTTGTACATTTCAATTAGTTATTGAGATAAAATTGTCTTAGTGTTTGATTTGTTAGAAGTAACGGGTTTCGATTACTAATGATTGAAACCGGTCACTTTAAACACATGTTAGCGGTTATATAAACTCTAAGTCAATTTTATCTTAATTATTAGTCAATAGTGTTGGTAACTCTTTGCTAAGTCATGGTTATGCAAAACGACAAAATTGCGTTTAATGATATAATATACCAATTTATCGTTAGCAATTGGTAACTGCAAACAATCGAATGTGACTAATCAGTAGTGCAAAATTTAAATAAATATAAACACAAAATTTAACAGCAGCAATTGCGCAACTAAAAATACCAAGTTATGTAAACCTACGCTTTAAAGAAATTAAGTATTAAAGAGCAACACGAAATGATATTGGTAAAGGTTGTATTATTTAAGTACGCCATTTCTGGTTGCTGTTCAAAATATATACCCTTATATTATATTCCAACGTATGATAATCTCATATGAATGGCCACATATTTGTTTTCTGAATTGAAATATTATTTTCTAAAATTGAAAAAATTGTAAAAATAGTTTTTTTTTAATTAAAAAACTAATTCGGTATTGCAAATTTCAAGTAAATATTTTTTGTTTATAACGTATTGAAATAATTTTGCAAAAAAATCTAAAAATTTTAATAATTCTATAAATTTAAATAATATTTTTTCATATTATATATAGCCAAAATCATGGCAATAGTTATTTTTTTAAAATCGTCTTTCAAAATTTTCAATGAATTGTCAAAAATAGTAATCATTTAATAATTTAAAATATTTTGATCGTAAAATTTAGTAACTAATTTAATATATTTGATATAAATTTCAAAATATTGCGTAAATTGTAATGAAAATCAAATAATTGGTGAACATTTTAAATCAAAATTTTGAAAGTTGCATTGCATTGGATGACCAAAATGCTGACTAAATGATTTTTTGTGTTGCAAAAAATCGTAACTTAAAGATTTTTTTTGTCAAAATTATTATCAGAAAATTGAGTATATTTGGTGCATTTCTTATTTCAAATCAAAATATTGAAAATTTATTATTTTACAGCTGGAATCATAGCTAAAGTAAATTTTAGCAAAATTTCAATTTCAATGATTTTTTTTTTAATTCCCTTAAATTGTCGTTGATTAGCATTAAAATTCGTTGTATTAGTTATTGACAGTTTTTCATGAATATTTAACGATTTTCGTAGAAATAAATAGTTTTCCTACAACCACACACACAGTAAAAGTGACTAATTTACGCACATAAAACAGTGCGTAAAGTAACTGTTTTACGCACTAGTGCGTAAAGTGTTTGTAAACAAGCGACGCTACATAGTGCAAGTGATCGTGGCATATTTTTATGTAAAATGTAACCACAAAACAGAAATACTACAATGAAACGTCAAATTGACATATTTCAAGATGAAACCTAAGAACAAAATAAATAAAAATATATACATTTTAAAACATTTTATTAATTATTTCGGTTGTAGGAAAAATATTGTATGCAACACGCGTGCAAAGTAGGAGTTTTTTTTTTTGTTCGTAAGAATTGTTACTCCTCAAAAAGCCGACTTTACGCACTTGTCGCATAAATAACTATTTTTTTTTCATTTCTAAAATACTGAACAAATAGGAAACTGAATTTTTCAGAAGAAAGAAACTTTATTTTGTCTATAAAAAATGAAAAAAAAAAAATAACTTAAAATATTGTCAATTTTTTAAAAAGAATTCGAGAAATTAAATAATCAGATCAATATTCATTTTCCAAAAAAAGTGAGTAATTCGGAGTTTGCAACAAGATGTTATCTAAACAATGCGCTGCGACATATGCTTGTTATTTTGAAGATGTAGAGAGAGGTGACGAGGAATTTGACTTTTTTGAAAATTAATTGTTAGAAAGGAAAATGACCTAAATTGATATTTTACCAGATTTTTCTCTATATTGTGTTCAATTTTAATTAAAATATTTAATTTTTTCTGCTTTTTATAGGCAAAATTAATATTCCGGTTTTAAATGTAAATTGCTACATTTTGATATAAATTTAAAAAAAATCGAAAAAATTAAATATTACATTTTTTATCATTATGTTTTGAATTTATTATGTACATTTGCCAATTTTATTTGTATTTTATAGGCAAAATTGTTGAAACCGTTTTATTTTTATTTCGAAAAAATATTTAGAACTTTAATTAAACAAGTCATGAAAATATCAGTTTTTATTCAACAATTTCTTTTTTTTTTTTGAATTTGTAGGTCAAATGAACTACTAAATATTATATTTATACCAAATTAAAAAAAATATATATTATGAATCAAAAAATTTTTGCAATTTTGATTAATTGGTTATACAAAAAATAAATAAACAGTGTTATACATATTACAAAGTAAGTAATGTGTTTTTTTTTTCATTGTATTATTATTAATTATTCGTACAAATATTATACGAAATTGGTAGATAAATTGTTCACAATTTTGATTATTCTGCCATGAAATTGCTTGTTTTATAAGAAGGTGGCTTTTTTATATTACGAGGTTTGTGTGAATTTTGAACCATATGATCATAAAGCAACTTTTGCATTAATAACAATGTCTAGTTTTGAAACTTCAAAGTTGATGAATAAGCTAAATTACCCTAGATGGTAATAAAAGTACTACCAAATTTAGCTGGGACAAATTTTCAACAATTTTACTCTAGTTTATTATAAGGTCTTATTTTTTACAATTTCAATATCATTAGACAACAAAACAATTAATTAAATAAAAAAACTCAATACTTATGCTTGATCACTCTTCAAAAAATATCATATCAGGAAAGTCTTAACTCTTCAAAATTTGGTCATTAAAGTATATTAGGATAAATGTCAGCTGCAAGATCACCTTACACGTGAATACTTTTTCAAATAAAAAAAAAACATTAACTTATCGAATCAAGAATACGATACCTGGTTTCCTGACTAGAACTACAAGTACAAAGCAACACAAATGAAAAAAATCTGTAGGTACCACAAAACCAAAATATATTATTTTGGTGTATTTTTCGACTGAATCCGAATCCGTATCCGTAGTCCAAAAGGCGATCTATGGTATAGTGTCATATTTTTTTAAATTTTTTTTATCAAAAACATTCCTAAGAATTATATAGAAACATAGAAACAATTACTAAAAAAAAGGACGATAGATCCTTTTTTGGACTACGAATTAGGATTCAGCGGATTTCGTGGTACATATCTTTTCTGTGTGACTAAAGCCAAACAAAAAGCAAAACGAAAAAAATAAAAAAAAATCTGTACCACGAACCAAAATACATATATTTATGGATTAAATAAATAATGATCTATCGGTCATTTACTTTTTTGGTAATTATTTCTATGATTTTACACAATTTTTGAGGTTTTTGACTAAACAAAAAATGACACGATAGATCAATTTTTTCACTACGGATTCGGATTCACATCGAAAAATACACCAAATCTATATATTTTGGTTCGTGGTACAAAACATTTTTTCTTTTTGTGTGACTGTGATATTAAAAAAAAATGAACATACATGGCAGCACTATTTTTTGTTCACATTAATACATATTATAGCCAATATTATATTGATATTATTTCATTTTAAAGTTTATATTGTGTAGTATAATAATAAAGCAATGGTGGTGGACGAATCATAAATAATAAAATCTGACATTTATTGCTGCTACTGATTAATAGTTTTTAAATTTTGATTTTTTTAATGAAACTGTTGGTCTCTGTTATCAAATCTAGCTTTTATTGTTTATTTGTATCCATTGTGATTAAATAAAAGAAAAAGAAAAATTACTTTGATCCTCTTCGGCACTACTAAATTGCAATTTATTATATTGCAAGTATAGTTTCGGCATTAATGTCAATGTTTTTCTGTTTTCTTGGAGATGATGGATAAATTGTCTATGTTATGTAGTCAATATTTGCTACTATGTATTTATAAATTATTTATACCTAGAAATAAATAGTTATATATTCTAGAAGGGTGTAAAATAGGTTTTTTTGACGCGAGTACGGAAGTTTCGCAACGAGGCGTAGCACATGCGCCAAAAAGCGTATTTGTCCAGAGTAGAATACATATTTTTTTCTACGATCGCAATAATTGACGAACATATTAATATCAGTCATTCCTCAAATGCATTTGACGCGCGACTCTAATAAATCTTTGCATTATTCGGGAAACCGCGGCGCGCGGCGGTGCCTAAAAAAAAGGTATTTTACGCACTGCCAGCAGTGCGATAAAAAGATTCTATGAACCATCATAGAAGAAAATATGTTTTTAGAACAATTATAAGAAATTTAGTGATTATCGGTGTAATGATTAGTTTTATAAGAATTTCTTACAACAAGTTAAGGATGAGAGGATGTATTTTCTAAAACATTTGAAATTGTTAGAATCTTTTTTAGAATATCATTGAAAAAAATTCAAGATTTTCGAAAAAATTATTTAACATTTTTTTAAAATTGTTTAATTTTTAAATATCGATAATCTCTAGAAGTAAGAAAATAATGCAATGAGAGTATGGAGAGTTTTAAAAAGAAACGGATTAGTTACCTTGTTCTGTTTCATCAATTATGGAATCATCAATTGATTCGTCGGTTGGCTGTTCCTCTGTATCTGGTTCAACAACATAACTGTCATCAGTACCAACCATTGGACCTTCCGTGATCATTTCACTATTGGGATTGTATTGGGTGACACTACCGTAATCCGGAGTTGTCCCCAGGTTGATATCCGTAAAAGACTTAGGCTGTGTGTATCCATCACCTACAGTTGCGGCAGTGGGAGGATATGTTGTTTCTACAGGTTCACGTCTGGTGTATGAGGGTTCCTGCGTAGTAGGATACTGACCAATTGTGTATCCTGGATAATCTGTTGATGACGGGCCTGAAATAAATTATTTTGAATTAGAATTATCGACGTTTATTTCAGTTGTATGTAACTTTAAGGTAAGCACAAAGCCTACATGTGACATCATCCTTATTTCACAGCGAGACGTATGTCTTTAAAAAACAATTGATTGATTTTGAGCGCAAAAGTGAATGCAATTCGAAATATATGTCCCTACCACGTTTGCTCTCCCAAGAAATTTGGTTTTCTAGATACGAAGCAGAAAGCTCATTTTCTATACCTATGTATGTTTGTTTAAAGAATTTTATGGGAATTTTAAAAAGACCTCAAAGCAACATCACGGAATATCACAAAAAGTAAAGATACTAATTTAAAAAATACTATCATTATTATTGCTCTTCCAAACGTGGTCTCATTGTTTTTATTACTTTTATTGATTAAAATTGCATTTGGTGTAACCAGGTTTCGAGCATCGCCATTCTTTATACATGCCCAGGCACAACGCGGTGCGGCGCACAGTCTATCGAAACTTCGTTGTTGGGTGCGTATGAATACATGCTTCACATGCTTTATTTATTTAATCAAAAATAATTTAAATTTTTTTTGATGGTACTACGCGCTGCATTTGGTTCTGGAATCGAAGTTGGAAAATATCCAACAATGGTTCAGCTCGTTTGTGGTTAACCGATCAGCGATAAAACGGCGAGATTTGAAACGCGACGCTATATTCAGAATGACTGGGTCATAACCCAGGTCATAACTAATGATTGAATATATTGAATAGCTCAAAATTAAAAAAAGTTCTACATACCTTCAGTTATTTCCTCTGTTTCTTCAGATTGTTCTTGTGGGTTCTCTATAAAACGAAACACATATGTAAATTAGTTTCATAGTCACAATATGTCTTACATAGTACAGTAACAGTTTAGATAAAGAAGTATCTACAAAGAGAAATATCTAGCACATTATGTATATACAGCTCGGAGGAGAAGGCATAGCTAATGTGGATGTTATTACCAATGTAGTAAACACTTTTCTGTTCTTCGGGAGCATTGTTGTTGTTCCTCTTTCTTTCAATCCCTTATGGTAAATATTAGATACATAATTATAATATGTCAATGACAGTAAATAAGCAAATGCTATGGACGGATAACTAACTTACCGGAATGTGGCTTGCAAAGTGATGGTAGAGCCAAGATTGGATCACCTTGAAGTTAAAAAAATAGATTAGTGAGACTTAATAAAATGAATCTGTTTAGATAATTACTTGTTTAAGATACATAACACACAAATTTAAATTAGACTGTGTAGAAAAACAAAATTTTGTTAGTCTTTAATAAATTCACCGAAAGTCCAAAGCATGAGGAGTGAACTAGGTTATGTTTGGAATAAAACTTACATGGACTTAGTGCATGTTTGAAATAAAATGCAAAGTTTTGTATAATTTTACATTGGATTCATTTTACCTTTGAATGGAATAGACGATTTAAAAAAAGTATTGAGTGATATCGACTTCATGAAGTATTTCATTTGAAGAAGAGTCTAAATAAACAACCAATAAAAATGTGATTCTACCCTTTCTAATTGATTTTTTTACATAATGGATTTTGTTGTTAATAAACATAATTACCATATCTTCCGGGTTGGATGTTTTCGGAATCCACAACGTGAGATAGTTCACCTAAAATTATAATAAAAATAATTATTTTTAAGTGCCGGTGGTTTTAGGAGCTCGGCTATAAATCATCTAATCAATCAAACAATTTATTTGAAATAAAAAGGTTTTGGTTCTTGTCAGGAATGAATGATACATTTCTCAAATTTATTAGATCTCATTTACTTTTTTACAAGTGTTTTTTAAATCTGCAGAAACGTTCTGTAAATCGGTAAGTTTTTTTGTTTGTAAATATGTTAATATAGAAGTTCATGGGCTTCTTCTATTGTTTGTAAAATCTTCTGTTTGTTTTAAAGTTTATAAACCTATAAAAGGTTTGAGCCTAATTTAGAATATTCTAGAAATTATCAAAAGATTTTAGGTACATACATGAGTACTCTATGAAACTTCGGAACTATTAACCACTACTAAACCCTCAATAAGTAAGTGTTGTTTCCTAAAAATTTGTGAACCTTTCGAAAATTGTAATATTACCTCAAAACATTATCGAAGCTTTTTGAGAATTCTAGCAGTACTTTGATCTTTAATGTTTTCAAAAAGCTTGAAACATTGTGCTATAGAGGTTTAAGTTGATTTAACTAGTTCTCTCCACACTTTCCTATTCTTACATCCTTCTTTCGCTTCAGCAACGTCCATACAACGAGTGATGCATGCTCTCTTATTCTTAAAACTTTTGATTTTTCTCTTTCGCACAGCATTTTCTACAACATTCATCCATGAAAACTATTGTTAGAAATTTTTAGTGATTTAAAAACATTAGTGTTGACAACACTAATTGTTTGATCTAGAGTTATCGGATTGTTGCAATTGTTGCAGCTCCAAACTAAATGTCATACGAATTATGTAATAGAAATTTTACTTACACTCTTGTAATTTATTTTGAAGTTTCTTCAATACATCGCAAGTTTCTGAAATAAAATAATTAGCTCCCATTCTTCTATTTAATATAACATTTCAAACTCCATACCATCTATTGGTCCATCAACGTTCGGCAGGTCCTTCCAATTTAGAGCATTATCTGAAATATTCATCAACCCAATTTAACATAAAACAATAAATTGCACAATTCAACAATTTTTATTATTTTCTGTGTGGTGCATTTGGATTACATATCACGTTTTTTTGGTGAATAGGTGGTACAAACTGTAAAATATTAGTGTGCTGTAGTGTGGATCTAGAATTTACTAATTAAGTGAGAAAATACAAAAATTATGTAAACTGTTTATCGTGTGCGGGTATAAAAGTTTCACTTGGATATTCTTTGTCTGTGTCGGTGTCTGTGTCGCAATGTTTCTCCACGTCTGGTATCATGCTGCGCAGGGTTAACCAGAGTGCATCTGTGGGGTAGAATAAATGAAGAATGAAGTGCAATGAAAATTTATCATTAACAATTTATTATTTGTTAGATACCAATATCAGATAGAAAGATATATTTATTCGAAAAAATTTCAACGAACGTACTACCGATTGGTTGTGATGTTGAGTTTATTAGAAGAAATAACTGTTGTTTTTTGTGTAGTAATTATATTTTCTAATATAATATAAGACATTTTTAGTTACTCACCCAAATAGTCACCGTATTTTCCATGTTTGAAAGGTTTACCATATCTCAATCCTGAAAATAAAGACATATGTTGATGACAAAAATCAATTGTACGGTTAACAAAAACTTACTGTGCTGTATCTCTCTGTATAGCTCATCTACCAGCCTCTTGAAAACTTCCATAGCCATTTTGGATCCTCCAGTTTCTGGATATGAACCAATAATATTACACTTCTATATTTCTAACAGTAAAATATGTGCTAACTATGAATTTAAATGCAAAATAGGTATTTTGTGAACATATGATTGGTGTCTTGTTAAAAAAATTAAGTTACAAATTTTGTAATACTCACTAGGGAAAAGTTGGGTATATACACCTAGATTCGGTACACCTGCTTCAACTGAAAATATGGCAAACAGGAAAGATTAATTTAAAATTGATTTACTTCTTTCAAAACTACCACAATAAGTATTATTAACATAATGAGCCTTGCATCTACAGATCCAGCAAAGTAAGTTGAGACTTCTGGATAAAAACACATAAGGTTTACCCCTATATGTTACTTAAAATCAATGTTGAATACCAAAATACTTATTAGAAAAAAGTACATTACTACTACTACTACTACTATTGCTACTATTACTATTTCTACTACTACAACTACATGTACTACTGTGCTCTATAGTGAATTCAAAACCAAGCTTGACAGGAAACCGGGCGAGTTTTTCATAATCAAGGCAATTAATTGGCCGAACACCAATATGACCTTGTCTCTGATACGCCACGTAATTCTCTGTCCGTCTTAGTTATGAATACAGCATAGTTATAGTAATAAAAAAATCAAACTGAACTCGGCTTTGAATACACTTCAGTCATCACCTCTGGAGTTTCATCGATTATATTTTCTGCAATAATATTTACACACATCAAAAAATTCAAAAGCTTTGTAACGTTTTCTACTCACTGTAGGTGCTTGTAGGTATTAATGTATGTGTACCTGTAGTTGTGTAAGTGGATTTAGAGTCATCCAAGTCTGAACAAGTCAAAATAATTTAAGTATAAAATGTTGATGTAAATATATCGTGTGGTGCTTGTTATACCTGACTTGGTGAACCTTGTTGGGTTAGGATTTTGTGTTGTGCTTTCATCGGTCTCCTCTACTGTTTCTTCGTCGGTAGATTGATCATCGTCTAAAAATCAGTTGTGATTTGAGGTGTGATTATTATATTGTTAGATTTTAGAGTTTCATGTGTGTACCTGAGCCGATATGTATTTGTTTCCTTGTTGGTAGACTATCAACGTGATTCGTTGAATCTAAGGCGGTGTGTGAGTGTCGATGTAAATTGCAGTCTTAGGGGGTATTTATTCAATTAAACAGTGCTGAGCTCTAATATATACAGTGCTTTGCAGCAAATTTTTAATAAAGCTGATGACTACGAGTTTAAAAAAATATATCTTCATCCAAAGAGAAGGATTGTTATTAGTACTATCAAATACATAGGCTATCGACCATATTATATCGTTCTACCATTTTCATCAATTTTATTAAAACATACTATAATACGAGTGGTTCAGGGCAAGTCACAAACTTTTATAATCACTAATTTCTGTATATAATTGTTTGCAGGTTGTAATACATAGAAAACACTGACTTAAACAAATCATTCCAATTGACGGAAGACATCCTAACGCTGTATTGTATTAAAAGATATGTAAATTAATTGAAAACGTAGATATTAAGTGTCAAACTTTAAAAATAGAGAAATTCTTGTTTGGACAAATCTGTCACTCTCAGCCACCCATATAATATAAAGAGTGTTCAATAAATTTCGCATTCCTTCTACTAATTCGTTTCTTAATGCTTACCAGCTAATGTTTCTGGTACTTCTATGCCGCCGTCGTTTTCTTCTGCTGGTAGGTCATCAGTGTTGGTTATTATGGTGTTTCGTATGTCATCGTTAGGGCTTAAGTCCATCTCCATATCTGAAATTGATATCGAATGTTAGTGATTGTTGGTCGGTTCTAAACGGAAATTTCTACTCACTTGCAGGTGTTGTGTACCCATACCTTGGGTTAGTTTGCATGTGCATGCCTGAAAGAAATTTTGGTTAAAAAGGTTTTGCTGTTTGGTGGATTTTGATTGAGTGATGGTTTAGTTTACCTCGTCGTCCTGGTCCTGAAACATAAAATTTAAGAAAATATATATTAGATGGGCTTCATTATTATTTTTTTCTATTGGTATCAGATAGTGTTAACATTGATTAAACGTGATGTTATACATTTTAAATTATCAGCATGTTACATATTGGTAGCCGAAGTTTAGAAGGTTTGATCATGTCATATCATAAAGGTAGGCTCTGAAAAATTAAAGAATAGCTGCTTATAACACACACATCATGACATTAGACTTTAAAAAATGATTTGGCAGATCGCATGAATCTGGCTTTGGTGGATCTATTGTTTAGGAGATAATGCATTTTAGACACCATGGTATGAATAAACATATAGAGTTACTGTTCTTTAAACAAATGTACCTTAGAATCAATAGACAATACAAGAAACATATGAAGAGTTATAGTTGTCTAGCTCAAGTTTACTTCAGCATCCTATTGATAGATGGAATATAACCCAACAGTACCAACAGAAATCTATCTTGAAAATCCGTTCAATAGAGAAATTGTGTAAAAGTAACATGTGTGATATGGTTATAAAACTAGAAGAAAAGTAAATGTATACCAATTGATGAAGTCTATACTTAAGTAAAATACAAGGACTAAAAAGAATAGTTTTTTCTGCCATTGGGACAAAATGTATACAAATACTATTGTTGGAAGAAACTTGGAATATCCAGAAATTGAACATAACTTTGTATTGTAATAGCAATATTACTCAACTCTATTGAAAAGAAAAAAGAATAATATATTTCCATCTTCCTTCGCTCATTCCATCGTATAAATAATGCGGAGCTTCTTTTCCAATTCCGGAAATTAAGCTTCATCCGCCACAGTTATTATGCACATGTGATGGAAATCTGAATATATCGATGATTTTTATTGAGTTGCTTGACTTCTAAACAATTTGTATTTAAAATGTAACAGTCCATGATGAAAATATTTGTTTGTCATAGTTTAGTATATAATGTACGTGTAATAATTATTGAAATCATTCAGCATAGTAGTTATTTAAACCATATACTCACCTCAAATACCACAATCATATAATCTACATTACTAAATTAAATTCATTGAAACTCAACCACATACTGTGCAAATTTGTATACCAACAAAGCAATAAGTAAAAGCCTGCCGCCTAACGTGCTGTACCTTCTGGCTTTAAAGCAATGCTTCCTCCTGGTGGGGTCCGTTGATCTAAAGCTTCAAAAGATTGCAACCTTATAATATGTGCTTACAAAGCGTTAACTGCATGCTTACATGTGCATCTAATTCCATTATCAATAGCATCACCATCTGAATACATATCAAAAGTCTTTCGTAGAAGCATATTTCGCCTTAATTGCTCTCCAGAATCTAAAATATCCAAATAATCTTACATTCTTAAAAAGATTTAAAGAATTAAAAAAGAGCTTTTAATAGATTATTGCAGACATTATAAGAGTTGTTGTTGTTTTAGAATATTGTCAAATAGAATAATTAATTCAAAATACCTACATTCGTACCCTTTTTAGTAGTAAATCGGAATTGCATATGTAAATATTAAATATCAAATGATTATGAAGCGCTTTTTCAGTTTAACGCAAGAGTAATTTTTTTTTAAATCTAAAATTGGATTTTTACCTCAGCACTAATTGAAAATCTGCTCAAACAGTTTTTTTTTAAATTTTGGAATGAGGTATTAGATGAAATTAGGATTTTCATTAATGTTTTGTAAAAAAAAAATGATGGTTGGTATCTTGTTCAAGGCAGGAATTCAATTAGTGACAAAAAAAAATGAAAGTTTACTTGTTTGTATAAAAACGTAGCTATTACCTATTCGCTAGTTGTTTATGAAAAAAGCTGACTAAGTAACATTATGACTTCATTAAGTTAAGTTACTCGTTCTGCGCTTAAACATTGCATCACGCTGTGTTGGTATTAAATTTGATAGTAAGATATTAAAGCATATAAGATTATTGATATTGTTATACATTATAAAAAGTGCATACCTTTAGGTTCCACTGGAAGCGCTCTATCTACAACTAAGTGATAAACAAAACATCAATTGTGCTATGAACAGTGATCGTGGACAGCTTGCTTACCCATAATACCTCTCCTAAGCGGCTCAGCTGTGAAAAAAGTCAATATTTATAATAAATTCAAGCAACAAATTAAATGAAAATAATACCAATTTCGTCGGAATTCAATGGATTTGTTGGGTATTCATCACTATTATCTTTGACAACTTTAATGTTTTTGTTATCGGTATTTTCCAATGAATCTTCTTTAGGTTTTAAAGATTCTATTGGTTCTTCATCTTGTTTAGTTGGATATATTGGTTTTATAGGTTCTATTGGTCTTGCAATTTCTGTTAGTTCTATTTGCTTTATTGGTTCTGTTGGTTCTGTTAGTTTTGTAGGTTCAATTGGTTTTGTTGATGTAATTAGTTTTATTGGTTCAATTGGTTTTGGGGGTTCGTTTGTTTGTTTAATATCATTTTGTTCATTTATTTCTTCTATTTGCGACTGATGTGATTGCGGTAGTTGTATCGGTTCCTTTGGTGCTTTCAGGGTTTCGATATCTATTTCAAAATTTTTATTAACAGGCCTGGATGACTCATGGGAACCATCGCCCGAAGCTAATAATACCTCGTTTTTTAGGTAACCGCCGCTTTCTGAGCGAGGCACTGTATTTTTTTCGGTGCTTCCTTTGCGGCCGAGTAAGGCGCTAACTTCGGTACGGGCGCTGCGACCGCCTTTGATGGCATTTTTAAAGCCTAAGGCACCTAGGTCGAAGCCCGCAGCATCTCCATTGAAGTAACTTCCGCCATTGTAACCAGCTCTATGTCTGCCAATACCTCCAAAACCCAATCCCAAATCGCCACCCGAAGAATATTGTACCGTATGTTTGGCGGTGGTACCACTACCAATACTGCTATCGTGCTTGTATTTAGCACTGGCTACACTTCCAAGAGTTCCTCCAACATCACCATCTAGAGCACTGTCGAAAGTACCGCTCATACCACCATCGAGAGCACCGTTCAAAGTATGTTTGTACATGCTTCCGCCGCCAATACCACTATCATGTTTGTAATTGGATCTGAATGCACTGCCGACAGTACCACTCACATCACTGCCGTGAGTGCCTCCAAAAGAACCACTGAAAGTAGGACGGGCAACACCAGTAACATCACCACCAACAGTACCTCTACCATCATGCTTGTAATTGGATCTGAATACAGTACCAAAAGTACCACCGACATCACCACCGAGCATGCCCCCGAGTGCACTACCGAAAGAACCATCGAGAGCACCACTGATTGTACGACGAGCAACACCACCAACATCACCACCAACAGCAATGCCCCTCCTACCAGCACTACCGATAGCACCACTGATACTACCGCCGTAACTACTGCCGATACTACCGCCGTAACCACCGCCGATACCTGCGTGTGCATTTGTACCATAGCTGCTTCCACCACCACTACCACCACCAAACAATGTGTGCGTCACCTCATTGTGAACTTTACCTAAAATTTATATTTTGCACATGCTCTACTGAATGTAACAAACTTTCATATTAAATTGGAAGAAAAAAAAATCAAAAAACAAAAACAAAAAAAATCCTGATTAAGGAATTGTTTACATTATTTTTAAGGTTCAGAGATTTTTTACCTGATTTTAAGAAACTTTAGAAAAAATAGTTTGTATTCGAGATAGATGTATCCTATAACTGTTTTAATTTATGGTTTGGTTTTCAAGAACATTTGTTATTATTGGTCATCCATTTCAGTGTTTCTTAATCTATTGTTCTTCAATAATCTCTATAACCATATTACATAGTTTTTGATATAGTTTTAATCAGAAAATACTCTCTCAAAGCGTGATAATAAATTCCTAAGTTATCTTTTCCAACAAATGCTATCTGACTTAAGTCGATTTAACTTGACTTATCTTGACTAAAGAAATATTCCTTAGAAATAACTATTGTTGATAAAGATATAAAGTTTTTCTTCCAATTTTATATGTATCTTTCGTTTTTATTGCTTCAAGTTTGGAAGTTAAAAGTGCTTTACAAAACAACCAGTGCTCAATATTTCTGTGCTTCCGAGTGCACAATGAATGAATGATTGCTGCTGTGAATACCTTTTGGCGGTGTGATGTAGTAATACTCTTCTAAAATTTAATTTAACAATGTCAATGGATAAAACAGATTAAACGGAAATTCAGTACTCACCTCCGTTGGAGTGCATCGGAGCATGCGCGAAAGCCTTTTGGTAGACATCTGGAAAACAACAATTGTGTGAGAAATAAAGAAATTTTATTAGCTTTGAAAGTGCCCGTTTCGTACAGTGCAACAATCAAGGCTCGGACGGTCAGAATCGTTGTACATGCATGGCTTGAAGAGACTTGGTGAACTAGCAGCTTAGCGCATGTTGTTCGAAATGTTTTTCAGCTCGGCTAGTGTTGAAGCATGTGCTGCTATCCCGAGATTCTGATCGTACGAGACATTGTAGGGAATAGATTCAAAGTTTTGTAGATATATTATATTGATTGGAATTTGTAACAAATTCAGAGGGTGCAACCAATAATTAAAAATGCGTGTCTTCAGTGTGTTATATCTTTTTTTTAGAAAAGCAGTAAAAAGTGTGAACTTAATTGATTTAATGGGCTGGTTTGATTTATGTATTTATATACATGTATTTATACCATTGAAGACATTTGCTGTACAAGTATTTTAGAGTGACATAGATTGTAGCTTGCTTTAATTAATAAGTTAAAACAAAAATAGAGTGATAAGAAATAAAATAAACAAATTTCCAGCTTGCAAATGAAAGGGTAATATTATAATAATACACTTTATAGTTGCCACAAATAGATGGCGCTAAGGTGCATAGTTTATCTTTAATATTGTTATTCAATACATACGAAACTAGCCACATTTCTAGATTTTTGTTGTTGTTGCTTGTCATATTTATTGAACATTGAAGTTTTTACTTTAGAAGTAATTTACAAATTTATTCAAAACTTAAATTAACTGCGACAGAATATCCCATATTCTAGAACTCATCATACAAGAACTATGGTGTGTTTAAAAATAATTGAAAAAAAACAAAATATCGGAAAAATAAATACGAATATGTGTTTTGGGCAGACAAGGAAGAGTGATGGATATAGATAATGTAAATGGAAAAGTTATTGTGATAATATATTGTGGACATCCGTTCAGACTTATTGTCCTCATCAGTACAGAAAAGTAGTTTTAGTAGAGCTGTTCATTCGCTAGATATGTACCATTAGCATGTAGTCATGTGAATAATGACGCAGACATAGCCCATCTAGAGTTAAACTAGTGGGCTAGTGCAATAGTTTAACACTAGATGGACTATGTCTGTAAAGTAATTGTTGTAAGCACCACCAGAATGAAACAAAGTTTATATTACAAAACTCACCCTTGTTATCGTCAAAGCTCGACTTGCCCACACTAAATTTTGCTGTAAAATGTATACAAGTGTTTAAAATACAGTGATGTTAATCATGCTTAGCTACAAATGAAAATAATCGTATTTTGATTGGCATGCAATGAGCTGCTTTGAATGTATGTGTTGTGATTCTGATCAAAACAATTAAATGAAATGTATTGGTTACAAATGTTTGTACTTCCTAAAAATGATGCGGAGATTTTGGATGGCAGCAGATTCCCGTGCTCATGAAACATATCTAAAAAAGATGAATTATGTATTTTACATGAAAAAATGAAATCATAAATGTTTTGATGTACCTATATTGAAGAGGGCTTTTCTTTCGCCTTCGGATGCAGCTGAAATATAAGGTGCAATAAAAGTGAAGTGCATTATGCATTATACAAATATACATGGCTTTATAAATTATGCAAAAAATGTGTTATGAGTTATGAGTATATACATATGAATGGTGATGATGAAACAAATAAGTGCAGACGTGAAGATGAATTTCAAATTGATACCAACTAAATAGTCCTGATTTTTTACAGATCTTCTAAACCAAAGTTACTAATCTTCCAACCTCCTACATTATATACTCGTACATAAGATAATAAACCAAGATGGTTTGTGCAACAATAAAATGGTTCAAATTCTTGACCTCCTTGTTGCACAGTGTTGACAACAATTTATGGCGTGGAGCACCCTCTCCTGTCCAAAATAATCTTGGAAAAGTGAAGGTGTGTCACGTCGCAAGCTGTTATGTAGGAGATAAATCTATGTCTCAATTCATGATCTTAAATCTTAGACAGCGATGCGTTATCATCAACTGCAGGGCTCAAAAGATTACAGATGAATATTCTATGAAGACTTTTTGGTTGTAAATAGCCGGAATTGGGCAAGACTATATAGGAGTATGGGATTTCCTCCATTAAAAAAATTGAACACTATACATTTTGTACGGAAATTCAAATTTGCCCAGGGCACCATAAAACTATAACACGCAGCTGGTCCTACAGATTAATACAAAATAAAAACAAGACCGTACAATTATAAAACAATATAACAAACATTCTATTACAATAAAAAATGTTATGCTTAAAGTGAATATTATTAAGATGTACACATCGAATAAATTTGGGGATTAAAAATGAAAATTGGTTCTGGGAATTAACAGAGAAAATATTTGGTGGGATTGCAAGTTAAAATGGGAAACTCTAAAACAATGTTTGCTCAATAAATCTGGAGATTGATAACATCCTCTAGAAATCGTAGACCAGAATTGATGACTGTCAGCAAGAGAAACTAAATTAACTATAGTAAGAAGAGTATCATGATTGATGCTCTGCATGGAATAGGTAACGAAAGTTTAATAGTAAATATATTTAAAATACTTTCTTTAGATTTGATTTGGTTCCGACATGTCGGACTTCAATTTTCTGCAAAGTACTCAATTTTGAAGCGAACTTAAGATGAATTATCCCGATACAAATAAGGGAAAATTATATATTTTTGCCCATTCCACACAACCGATGTTCCCGTCCAGACAGGCTAGTGTAATAGATAGAGACAGCGAAATTCCTACTCCCTCCCACCTTTGGTGAACCGGAAGCATCCCAGACGGGTACTTATCGGTTGGGAGTAAACTTGGATGTTTTTGTACGCATTGTTACAGAAAAACGAGATCTCTATTTAATTAATTGCAATGGTATTAATTGTCCGATTTTTTTGTTTTTTCATAAATAAATGGTTAGAAGAATGTACAAGAACACGCGAGACAAAAAAATCAAAATATTTTTAGAATGTTACTTAAATTATTGGTTTAAAATAGTATTAATTCGTAGAATTTACCTCTAGTTTTTTTTTTATTAATTAAATATAAACAATTTTTCAAAAACTTTTTCTCGCGAGTTGTAGTAAAAGTCCACCGATTTAAATGAAGAACGCGCCAACTTAAAATATCAAATAATAACGAAGATATAATAAAAACGGTTTTGATAAAATTGGCGTTTTTAATCCCACTTTTAAGCGGGATGCTTCCTCTGCCCGGATCGATTCCAACGTAGATAAGGATAAAAAGAAAACGTATTTGAAATTACGGCTATTTCAGCTATTTTAGCTAATTGCGGACAAGGACCGGACGATAGAATCGATGAAAATGATTTTAGTAGGTGTCAGGACTGAAAGTACCAGGATGGACGAAGGAGCTGAAGTAGAATCAGAGATGAAGGATGGCGATGAGATTTTTCCGGAAGTATCCCTGGCACAAATGATGAAGGACAATCGGACGACGAGAACAGTTCGAAATTCAGCACCAGTATCGAGTTCGGGCTTAATTTATCTGCATCTTTCACTCCAGATCAAACACTAAATTTTCTGCAGAGGATCAAGGAGTTGCGGGAAGCTCGAGGTAAATCAAAGGAGGAGTTATTTGAAGAACCCATTGAGTTTTTTCAAGCTGATGAGGCTCTCCAGTGGTTTTGTTCAAAGAAATGCTCCGTAAATTTCTAGAGTGGCTTAGAGTCAGTTGAGAAATTGTATTTCGTACCTGATAACTATGATGATGACGTGCGGGATCAGATTAGGAGCTGCCGTCAATTGGCGGAATAGAAAGTTTCTCGCTGACGTTTTGAATTTGTTCAGCAAATTGTCAATACCGGAGAATGACTCGGTGAAATGAAAACAGATCCAGAAAAATCTGAATTCTAGGTTCCAAAATCAATTGGGTTTGATGCCAGTGCCTTCTTTGGATGAGTGTTGTGGATGTGTCGCCAATAGGAACAGTGCCCTAGTCAGGATTGGGTGCCTAAGAAGGAAGAAGGGAAGAACCTGCAACAAATTTCGGCGGAGGAAGGGAGAGGAACTATGAATCGGGATTCAGGGAGGACTCCGGGTGTAACGACTAGGAACATGATGTTTCATTTGTCAAAAGTCGGATCACATTGCTACCGGGTGTCCGCAGAGAAGATCTCGGGTAGGAGAGAGCTGTACGATGAAATGTTTTAAATGTAACCGTCCATGGTGGCAATTCTACTATTTCATATCACTTGAGGGAAATGAAAGAAATCGCATGCGCAGTTCGCTTGGCATCTCACGAAATAGTATACAAACTAGCTACTTTTTGAAATGTGCATGTGCTAGCCGGGAATATCTTGGGCCCCGTGAGCGCGCCGTGGGCACCCAAAACCTGAAACGTACGTTTCTGGGGAATTCATGATTCTACTGGGTCTGTGCGACAGAAAGAAATATTCCCGAAAATTGAGATACACGGCTCTCTGTCTCGCAACGTTGAGCGCTCGTCGTAGCTCGTGTTTCAAGCACATAAAGCACATTTCAAAAAGTAGATCAATCTCTGATTACTTCAGGAGTAGCAGTGGATGGAAACTGCTAGGAAGTTTCAGGTAGCTTACTTTTGTCGGCCGAGTATGTGGGAAGGACGTCTAACGTTGAGTTCCTGATAGTGCAATCTTTGACAGTAGATTTGATTTTAGGAATGGATTTTTACAAGGATATCGGGCTCAGTATTACTATTAAACAGGAGCCACAGGGTAAGGTGAGCATCAACGTTATTACTGAAGAGGTGATTGAAAGGTCCATATATTTGAACCAACCCCAGTCAACTCAGCTGAACTCGGTGATCAATTTGTATTCGTTATTGGCTAGTCCTAGCCTAGGAAAAACTGATTGGTGAAGCATGTGATAGAAACGGGTAGCGGAAGGCCATTTAAACAAACAGCTTATGCTTCCGTGATGACGAAGAAATTTTGCAAGGAGGTCGATAATATTCTCGCCTTGGGGTAATTAGGCCTAGTACTTCACCGTGGTCGTCGCCGGTTATATTAGTGAAAAAGGCAAATGCGGATTACCGATTTTGTTTCGATGGGTGAAAGTTACATTAGCTCTATCGATCTGAAATCTGCCTTCTGGTACATTCCTCTTGAAGAAGACTCGAAAGAAAAGACGGCATTTGCCATACTGGGGAAAGATCTATTTGAGTTTGACGTAACGCCTTTTGGGTTATTCAACGCGGTCTAAACGTTGCAGCGCCTGATGGACCGATTATTCCGACCGGAAATCTAGCCGAATGTGTTTGTATATCTGAACGACATTATCGTGATTAACCGAACCTTCCAGGATCATATGGTTACTCTCCGGGAAATATATCGTCGGTTGAAAAATGCAGGTCTCAAAGTGAACCCCGAAAAGTGTAAGTTTGGCCGTGGTTCATTTAAGTACCTAGGTTACGTTATCACTCCTAATGGATTATAAACAGATCCGATGAAGATGCAGTCAATTGTGGATTACCCGATTCCTAGAGCTACTACCGAAATAAAGAGATTTTTGGGGATGTGTTCCTGGTGTCGTCGTTTCATTCCTAATTTTGCTACGATGATGAATAACTAAGCTGTGAAAGGGGAAAAAGTAAAGAGCAACACACATTGTGGAATTACGAGGCGGATAAGGCGTTTAAGGAGGTGAAGGAAAAACTGGTGCAATCTCCAGTGTTGATGGCAGCAGATTTTGAGAGACCTTTCGTGATTCATACCGATGCTTCCAGTGTTAACCCACGTCCAAAGTAATGATCAAGAATAGGTAATCGCGTTCGCCATCAGGACCCTATCGAAGGCAGAGCAAAATTACACGGTCACGGAGAATGAGTGTTTAGCATTGATCTTTGCGGTAGAACTATTTCGTGCTTATATAGAGGGTACCAGGTTTACCGCTATTTCCGATCACTGCTCATTAACATGGTTGAAGAATTTATAGGATCCGGGGGGTCGCTTGGCCAGTTCGGCGATGAAATTGGCCCAATATGACATGGAATTATTACACCGGAACGGGAAATTTAATGTAGTGCCAGATGCTTTATCGCGGGCTCCCGTAGTTGGGGAGTTGAGGCAGCCAGACCAAGAACGAGTAGGTGATTGGTATTTGAACAAGGTTTCCTAGATAGAGCGTGGGAAAAGAAATTCAGAATGGAAGGTTGATTTCGGAAAATTGTATCGATGTTTCCCGTGCAAATTCCGACTCCCGACTAACGGTTTAGCGTGGAAAGAGGCCGTACCGTCGTTTTAAAGATCTGCAATCAAGAAACGATTAGATGATAATCCTGCGGCTTGGCATCTGGGTGTATTAAAAATGGTACATAGAACACAAGAACAATATTATTGGCCCGGATTGCAACTATGCAAAATCCTGTTACGAGTGCGGGGCCCGGAAAGCACCGAATACGGCCAGGATTGATGGGAGAAAGAAAAGCGGATTTCGCATTTCAGTGCGTTTCCTTAGATCTAATGGTACCGTATCCGCAATCAAAGAAGGGTAACAGATAGGCGTTAGTCGTTACGGATTGGTTTTCGAAGTACGTGCCGATACAACCACTGAGTAATGCGACTACTCCTGAGATAATAAGGTATATGGATGAGCGAATCTTTTTGACGTATGGGGTTTCTCAAATAATTATTGTGGATAACGGAACTCAATTTACCGGTAAGGCATTCCGGGAATTAATGGCCAGCTACTAAATTCTGAAATTATGGTACAACGCTCGTTACTATCCACAGATTAATGTTACAGAACGGTATAATTGAGCAATTGGTACGACAGTGAGATGTTATTTGATGGATAGACCCCTAACAAGTGGGACTGTCAACTGGAGAAGGTGGCGAGAGCGTTGTGTTCGGTGCGACATGAGGACTGGCTATGCACCAAACACCTTGAGGTTTGGTCGCATGGTTCCGTTGGACGGCGAGTATTATGGGAAGGTTAAGGAGGGTGCTTAGTTTGGGATTAAGGTATGACAGGTAAAATAACTGGGTCGTAGTTTTGGTAATAATTATAATTTCTATTGACTCTAATAAATTCTTATATACTAAAAAATTGCTGAATTTACATTGCACGCGCATAAATAATTGGGAACAATTATCGGCGTGCAATGCACTTCAGCTGACACCACAAATATTAAATTAACAATTAGCAAAATTGTGCAATTCCTTTTGCACTTGCCCTAAGTGGGTCAGTGCATTGACCGACAAGAATTACATTCTTATAAATTTATAATATAGATATAGCGAAAAAATATGTTTTTACAAAAATGGTTAATTACAGATTAATCAAGGAGGACGTATATGGTATTATCACTATATCTTGGGACGATTATGTTGACCAATATCAAGATCTACCTGAAGTATATAAAGAAGTAAAGGTCAAGTTCAACAATGCCTATCAGAAAAAATGGAGGCATTAAAACTTAAGAAAGTCTGCGTATTCCTTTCTGGAAGGGGATTCTATACGAGGAAAGCAAACAAGGTTTTGTCAGATCGGCTATCGGTTTTAGCGCCAAGCTTTCCCCGAGATATGTTCTGTGCCGGGTGTCTCAGGTTCACGCCAAATGAGTGTATTCGCTGATTAATGATTCAGGTAAAGATTTGGGTCGGTGGCACCTGAAAGAATTAAAACATTTTTGAGGGAAGATGAATGGGAGCGTCTCGAAGGATAAGTTATCAGATTTATTAAGAAATGAATGCCCGGTTCAGGGGGGCTGGTGAATATCCTATCCCGGATTTCCTCGGGCTGGTAAAAACCCTGCAAAGTGCTGCGTAATGATGATAAAAGAAATCAGTAAATAAAAATATCGAATATGACTGTTAATACCGGGAAGGAAGTTTGCGGACGTAGGCGTTTAGGAACAAGGGAGTTAATTCCGAGAAGGTGACCGGATAGGTCTAAGCGCTTTCTGAAGTAAGAGCGAGTTTGAAGAGGATGGAAGAGAAGTTTTGGTTTGACTATGCATTCAGACTAGGAAAGTAGTCTCAGACAGGAGAATAAATAAATTTTGTCTATAAGAGGCAATGATACTTCCGGAGATAATAGAGGAAGATATGTTATTTTTTGGGTAAGGAGAAGTCTGGGGAGCCGTTTCCAGATTCGTCGTTTGTACTTAATTGAAATTGATGTGTAAGAATCAATGAGTTTCAAGAAATGTACTTGAAATTGATGTCGATAGGAAGCAGGTTATCCATCGGTTTGGATTGGAGTTTGGAAACTATTCGCCATCAAGATGACGAATATTTTGTTTTTGAGAGAGATAATGTAACGACACGAAAACGGTGCCGTACATTTACGTGAATAAAGGCTTGCTAATTTATATTTTAGTTTAGTTATTTTATTTAATTTTTAATTTACATTATTTTTTTATTGTTAAGTAAACTAGCATCCAACAATTTTTTTATTTATTTAGTGTCCTATTAGAGGTAATTTAGGTTTGCTGACAGGTGAATGCAGAATAATATGTTAAGAGGTCATTCCGCCAGTGATTGTTAAAAAAAATAGTTTATTTATTATTTAAATCTCGATAGCTACGTATTTCAAATTGATACTGTCAAATTTTCGTATAAAAATTCGACATATTTAGGCAGATACAGCCATTAGTCATTAGAGAGAGGACCGCGCGCCTGGCCGCGTCCTCAAACAATCTGTGCCCGATAGCTGCTGCTTTCCAGAGAGACGTTGTAACGATATGAAAAATGAAGTTGGCAACATCGCGCATTTCGCGATATATTGCGGCCAACTTCATTGTATA
>JARJED010047029.1:0-10122 GCA_030264515.1 Sepedophilus sp. GC000190 | reverse complement strand
GAATCCAAATTGAGTTTCCCCTATATCTTCTTCTGCTTTTTTATAAATTCTATTATGAATGATTTTCAGGAGTATCTTTAGTGTGTGACTCATAAGACTGATTGTACGATAGTCACCGCACTGTGTAGCGTGGGTCTTCTTTACTCTTTGCCATTCCCCTTATATGCCTGCTTCTGCTTCTATTTCCGCTTTTCTCCTGAACTCTATTGTTACTTTTACTCCATATAGCGATCTTATCTCCTCACTTCCTTTCGATATCCCACTTCCTCCCATTCTTTCTCCTTCCATGCTTCTGTCGTTAGATGTTTTTTAGAAGTATTCTTGCTGTTACCATGAAGTGGTCTGAGTCGGCCTATGGTTCCCTATTTGTTTTCACATCTTATATTATTGCATGTCATGAATGATATATTGATTTTTAAATTAAATTAAAATTTGTTTAAATGTAGTAAATTTTAATTAAATATGTATACATTGATTTAATGAAATTTTAATGAATACTTGCGAAATTTTATTAGAATGAGAAATTTTGAAAACCACTTTTTTATGTTTTTCAAATTTTGTTATTTGTTTTGGTAAATTTTTTAAAATGATTAATTTTTATTTGAAATTTCAGGACCCATTTTATTTTTTAAAATCACTTGATTTTTTTGAGATATATTAAAAATCTTTGAAAATTGTTAAAATCGTTTAATTATTTGGAAAATGTAAAAATGCGTCTTTCAGAATTTCTGGAAACATTTTCCAAAATCACCTGATTTTATGAAAAGTTTTCATTTTTTTTTTTTAATTGTTCAATATTATAAAAAAAATGTAAGATATTCAAAGTAACTTATTTGTTTGTAATTTATTTGAAAATCACTTTTTTCTTTAAATCGCTTGAATTGTTTGTTTTTTAATGGTTAAAAATCATTGTGTTTTATTTTATTTTCCGTTCTCGAAAAAAATATTGATTTTAAATTATTTTTTTCTATTTCTGTTTTAAAATCGCTTGTTTTTTTTTTTAATTTTCAAAAAACCTTGTTTTTATTGTAATTTTTTTTCTAATTAGTTTATTTGTTTTATGTTGGTTTTTAGTTTTTTTTTTTAATAATATGGTTTTAGGGAAATAATATATATATATACCATGCTTTATTTGGCATCATTTACTTCATATATATTACATATTAAATATTAAATAATAACATATTCTACATCTAACCCTCCTTCACTTTCCTCATTTACTTCTTGTTATGCTTCTAACTCCACCACAATTACTTCCTACACACACTTCGCCAAGTCGACAGTCGCCTGCGTCCCACACTCATTCCACCATATTTCCTGCTTTCCCCCTCTAACCGCACTACACCTTTTCTCTTTTCTTATTAGGTTGATTATCCATGATATACGGTTATATATTAATGGGCAATTTTCTCTTTTGGTCCACCCCACTCCGTCTGTATTCCGTTGCTCCAACCATATTCGTCTGCCCGCGAATGCTTTCGTCAGCGCATGCGCTGTCGCTCCTTCCGCTTCACCTTGCTTGTTTATCTTGCGCCTTATCTTCAAGCTTCCTTATCTCCATGTGCCCTCCTCGACAAAAACTCCAACTAACTTATTCTCTTATTGCTCTCCTGTCTTCTTTCCGCCCGTTACTCCGCTTACTCCTCTTCCCTTTCACCCCCTAATACATGTACTTCTTGTTATGTTCCTAACTCCACCATAATTCCTATCCTACCATACATGACTCCCGCACTTCACCCACTCCACAGTCGCCTGTGCCCCACTCTCACTCCGCCATATTTTCTGCCTTCCCCCATGACCACACTACACCTCTCCACTTCTCGTTCTCCCCACTCCGTCTGTATTCCATCGCTCCGCTTCAACCATCCTCGTCTGCTCGTAAATTGCCAGCGCCTGCGCTGTTCCGCCTTCCGCTTCACCTTACTTGTTTACCTTGCGCCTTATCTTCAAACTTGCTTATCTCCATATGCCCTCCTCGACAAAAACTCCAATTAACCTCTTATTGATCTCCTGTCTTTTTACCGCCCGTTACTCAGTTTTCTCATCTTCCCTTCGCCGCCACTTAATCGTTCACACCGGTTCCATCCTCCAACCGCTACTCTCCACACATCCGTCCTTTATCACCACTTGTTCATACCCACACATAGCACACCATTACTATCATCTACATCACTATCTTTTCCCTCACAACCACATCCCTTAGCACTTCCTAGCACTTCCATCCATTACTGCTCCGCGATTCCACAACATTTACTTTACTCCGTACTATACATCTCATCTCAATTAAACTGTCGTTATTAAATTTCAAATCAATCAATTTTGACATATAAAATGATAATTTGACATTTGAACTGTTATTTAATGACATTTTTATTTTCTGAATTTTTATCATTGTATCTGAAAAATAACATTGTAAAAATTACTTGATGGTTGCGTTGAATAATAATTTATCTACCTTTGATCTTGTGGACGGCGAGCGTGACCGTCATGGAGCGATCAGAACGAGAAATCAGAATGAGAGAGATTAGAGGGTTTGGGAAATATATATATATAGATATAGGCTTGGAAGATATTATGCACTCTTTTTAGAAATAGGGAAAGATTCAGATGTATACTAGAAAGGAAAGAACAAGCAGGCAAAATAGAGTCATAAATATTAAAATGTAAAAGTGTTGACAGATAATGCTAGTTTCGCATGTGGGCAACGAATTGACTGCAGCTGCTACATCACTGCCTTGATCGAGTCAGATCACGACAATCCGCATTTCTAACGAACAAAGAATCTAATCCGTCTACCAGAACGTGTAGTTCTTGATGATGATGGTGAATCATGGATTGTCATCGGCGGTGAACAGTGATATCACCTTTGACGGCAGGTTATGGCGTGAGTTGTATGTCATCCTCCATGATGTAGGCTAGCTAGCTAGATGATCTATGAAGCTGGTCATATTGTGTTCTCGCATGGCAACAACGAAAGTCTTCGTATTTCTTGAGATGACTTGGAAAGGATCATCGTATGGTGTTGCTATGAAGCTTTCGGGTAATCATGGCGCACGAAAACTTCTTTTGTTTTAGCGAAATTCTTGAAAATGAAAGTCCCTAGGTGCCCATGACGTCTTCCTTCGATACGTTGCAGTTCATGGAAGTAAGAAATCATTTTGACTATGTGCTCATCAGAAATCGATATACAATCAATAAGAACCTACCCAGGATCTAACATCCACTCAGACCATAACTCGGTAATAGCAAATGTATATGTAAAGTTAAATAGGGTCGAGAAAGAACAAAATAACAACGCAGTTTTTCTACTCCTAAATGAAAAACAGATACGAGAAGTCGTAATGAATCAGATAATGAAAAATATAGCAATAGTAATGAAAGATAACAAAAAAGACCAAGATGTCGACGTAAGATTTAATCGAGTTCCAACAGCTTTGACCGTAGTTGTTAAAGAAAACCTAACAAAAAAAAATAAAGAATGAATAAGAAAAGGTGTATGACGGATAAAATCTTAGACCTTATGGATGAACGCCGTATCTATAAGAACAGAAATGAAAAACAATTTAAAGTTCCACATATCACAGTCCAAAGAAAAATAACAATAGTAAAAGCAAAATGGATTTCCAAGCAATGTGCACAAATAGAGCTGTACGAAAGAAACTGCGATAGTTTTAGTATGCACATTGTTTTTTTAATAATTGACAGGATATAGAAAATCCTTAAAAGTCAACCATGTAATCAAGTGTGAAAGAAAAATAAGAAAGGTGGAAAGAGTACGGTCAAGAACTCTTCAAAGATGAAAGGCCAATACAAGTACCTTTAGGAATAGCAAATGAAGAACCTAGAATAATGAAACGCGGACTGGAATACGTTTTCAACAGTATGAAGCCAAGAAAAGCCACCGGTTCGGATCAAATACCAGCAGATATTCTGAAATTAGTCGACGAAGACTTGATGAATAGTCTTTTAGATCTGTTTAACACCATCCATGAGAAGACAGGCATTATCCCGTGACAATGGCTCCTATAGACATTTGTATTGATTCCCAAAAAATCTAATGCTAGGAAGAGCTTAGCTTAGACTATAGAACTATTGCACTTACATACAGTAAAAATCTTCCTAAAGATCATACATAAAAGAATGTATCTAAAACTAGAAGAAGGAATAAGTAATACCCAATTTGGATTTAGAGAAGGCATAGCAGGAACAAGAGAAGCTCTTTTCGGAATAAATATTCTTTCCCAAAGATGTCTAGACATAAATCAAGACCTGTGTGTGTGTTTTATTGATTTGCAAAAGGCTTTCGATAATGTTAATCTCGATAAATTGCAGAATATAGACCAAAAAGATGTTAGAATAATCATTAACTTATATTGAGGACAAAGTGCAAATGTACAAGTAGAAAAGAAGTTGACGGATGAAATTGAAATACGCCGTGCGGGAAAGCAAGGATATATCCTGTCCCTGCTACTACTTAACATCTAGAGTGAAGCCTTACTAGAAGAATCAACATGTATAAGCATACATGGGGAGATACTAAATAATAACAGGTGCGCCGATGATACGATATTACTGGCAAGTAGTGAAACAGAATTGCAGTACGCACTGGAAAGAGTAAACCATCATTGCAGATAATATTGAGTGAAAATGAATCTTGCAAAAACCAAATGTATGGTGGTTTCTATGACACATAATCAACAGATGCAACTGAGCATCGACACCAGAAAAATTGAAAAAGTAGATTCCAACATATATTTCGGTTCAATACTACAGGTAACAGGCGACCAGGCAAGTGTGATAAAAATAAGAGTTGAGATAGCGTTCGTGCAAATGAGAAAGTTACTCTGTAATAGGGATACTAGTATTGATCTACGAACAAGAATACTGCGCAGCTATGTGTTCTCCACCTTGTCATATGGAGTCGAAAGCTGGCCCCTAAAACAACGAGAGTTAAAAATGATAGCTTTCGAGATGTGGTGCTACCGGAGAATGCGGCGAATACTTTGGACAGACTAGGTCATGTTAAATGAGAAAAAGACAAAAATCATGAATACGACCAAAGAAGAACAATGCAAAGAGATGAGAATAGGAGAGTACAATTATGAATGTGTAACAGATTTCAAATATCTTGGAGTAACCATAAACAACGAGGGTAAAAACGAAGAAGAAATGAGTGATAAACTAATGGCCAGCAACAGAGCATTATGAGCAAACTATCGAATACTGAGGAACAAGCAGCAGAGAAAGAAGACTAGACTAAAGATATATAAAACATTAATAAGACCAATAATCATGTATGCATCAGAAACACTAAAAATGACACAAAAATATGAGAATAGAATCGAAATATTTGAAAGAAAGGTAATGAGAATAATACTGGGACAAAAAAAAAAGAAAAGTAAAAGAAGAGTCGAAAGGCGCAGAAGGACGTAGATTGAGGAAATAACGAAAGACCTGAGGGAGAGAGGAATCAGGGAATGGAAGAAAAGTACATTGGAAAGAAAAAAATGGAAAGAAATCGTACAGAAGATACTCAAAATTAAGTAGAAACGCCCGCATACATACATACTATCTACAAGGCTTCGAAAATTGAGCTATAAACAATATTTAATCTTTATTTAAAAGTTACTGACTTATCAAAGAGCCTGGTACAACATTGAAAAATATTGTAAAACACAATAATATTTTCAAGTAAATTCGTCGTTTTTTCTTTATGGGTTTTATACGAATTTGTATATTTTGGAAGTTCAAGAGCTTTCTTAGAAATGTATGTATAAAACTCTCATGAAATATCAACAAACTTCACGGAAACAATTAAAAATTTAAATGAAATTGAAATTCAACTGCAAATCAATGACATTTTAATTCCATGAAAATCTATGAAATTTCAACAAAATTCAATGACATTATAATGGATGTCACGACAACCAACGAATTTACAACAAAAATAAATGAGGAACAGCAACATTTCAATACAATTTTAAGATCCACTCACACCGGCGAGTTTTTTTTTTCGACGAATAAATGAAATTCAAATTTGTGCTCATACAGAAACGTTTTTTTTCACGTTTTGGCGATGCATTCGTCACTGTCAAATGCGATAATGGATAAACACTATAAAAACGCGAAAAAAACGTTTGGGTATGAGCACAAATTTGAATTTCATTTTTGCGAAAACCGCTGCAGTTGCGAACCGTCGACAAAACGCGCCAGTTTGTGTAGTCCTTTAAAGCATCTATCAAAACTCACAAAACAAATACATATCTTACCTTAAAGTCTACTTACATAAAACTAAGTACATACTTAAACATGAAGCAAATTAAAATAATGACCCTTCCTTAAAAACAAATACAAAGAAAATAAATAATTGCGAACATCCCAATCCCACATCTCCAAACCTACCGGTTACATTACTACCTTCACTTCTTTCATTTGTCTCCCATTCTTATCTATATCCCGCCCTCTCTTAACCCCCGGTCTTTCTTATCCCTCTTCATTTTCCCATTCTTCTTTTCCTAACTTCATACCTTTGGGTCCCTCCCTTTTACTGACTGCATACTTTCCCTTATTATTCATCATACTACCCATTTCTTTCCCCCTTTTCTTCTGTTCCTTTTCAAACTTTATCTTCTTTCTTTCCTTCCATGTCAGACCTTCATTGATGTATATCTCTGTCCCCTTTAGTCTCCATCTTTTATAAGCAGTTTCAGCGTTCCCTCCTTCCTTTTCATTTTTAATAACACCTTATCCAAACCTTACTCCACAATCACCTCTGGACTACATCCATCTCCATACACCTCAACCATATTCCTATGTCACCTTCTCTTACCCCTGCTACCACCTACCACCATATTGCTTTCTCTTTGTTCCCCATTATAATCTCCTTCCACCCTTACCCCCTGACATTATTTTGTCCTCATCCCTGCTTTCTCCCTGAATCCCCCTTCTTGTCATCTTTACTTTTTTTTTATCTTCCTCGTCCAATCCTTCCCCTTGCTTACTTCTATTTCTACATTGCTATCTGCCACTGCATTTTCTTCCTCTTGCTTTTCACTAAAACATCCAGCTTCTCCATCCCTCTTGTCCTCCACCATCTCCGTCGTCCTCTCACTCCTCTGTCCTCCTCTGCTATACTTTCCATGTCCTCTTCTTCCAACTCCTGCCACTATCGTCTCTTATCCTCCTTCATATCCGTTATCACCTGTCTAATCTCCTTTATGCCTAGCCTCCATTCCTCTTCCATCCCAGCTCTTTCCTCTCCCTGCTTATATATATTAGAAATAATTTAAGTATATTTTGCCCAATATTCTGCCTAAAATTTCATGAGCACTTCTCGTCTCTTATTTTGATTGATTGTAAATGTTTTATGTTTGCTCTTTATGATAATAATAAATTTGAGGTAATTTCATTTCAACATAAATTACAGACTGATGTTAATACTGGCCGTCAAGTTCTTGTCAATGGACAACAAAACTCGGCACTACTGCAAGCGATGAAATCGAATTTGGATTCAACGGTATCTCCGACAACATCAGTGCAGACAAATACAACGGACAGTAATAAACAGTTTGTTGTAACACCGGATTACATTCAGCAAAGTATGTTTATCTATCAACCTTCTGTTATAGTGTACAATCCCAATTGTGCGTACCCATTGCAAAACGACTTCATCACTCATAATTATCGCATAAACTAAGGGCAAAATCGTTCCTCTAATTAAGTATTTACCAAATTATTTGATTCTTGTTGATTTCGTTTTGACTGTGATAATTTTATTTATATTGCGTTTAATTCTTGTGATGTAGGTTTATGTATTTAAGTTATTATTATTTTTTAATTACATCGTAACAGTGTGGAACGTAAAGAAGTGTAAAATATTTATGTATTCCAAATTTCTTAAATAAATATTTGCTATATATGTAGACGTTTTCTTGAAGCCCTTTCATCGTTTATTATTTTTTGAGTCGTTTTGCTTTGGGTCTTTTTTTTTATTTTTTGTTTTTCAATTTGTTTTAACGGATTCATTTTTCCCATCACCTATTTTATTTATTTTCAAAATTTACTCTTTCATGTAGCTATTAAAGAGGCCCTAAAGCAAGAAAACTTGAACCCAGAAATTGAAGAAAAGCTTCTCCAGCTGCAACGGTATCAAGAAAAACAAATGAAACAGGAACCTCCGCCGGCACCAATGAACAGAGTGCAATCTGCGGGCCTCGCAAACAGGGTCCCGAATATTGTTCCTGCGCCGCGAAAGAGGCCTCTGAGTACTAGCAAGAATGACGATGAAGACTGGGTGATGGAGACTCCTAAGCGGTCGCGGCCGTCGCGCCCCATGTCGGAAACTATATTGAAAAAGGAGGATTTGCAGTAAGCTTTTTGCATTATATTTTGTCAAGTCTTATCGATTTTGATTTTTTAGAGCTGAGTTACATAAAGAAAAGTCTGTTTCTCCTCGATCGAAAAGTAAAGTTAAAGAAATGACAGAGGCTGATAAAAAAGTTGCAATAAAAACCAAAGCTATGGTAAGCCTGTTTAGGCACAAAGAAATACTTAAAAAGGACATTCTCAGGAAACGGGCATTATTGGAGAAAGAACTTCAATGTGAAATCCAGGTAAGTTTTTTCGTTCGAGTACCTAACTAACGCATTTTTAATACTACATCATTTTATTCTCTTCTTTTTACTAATAATTTAAATAGAAATGATGAAAATTCATTTTTACATTTATCTCACAGACTCTTTTCTACAGGCAACGATTAGTTGGATCAAACATAGCCTTATTGAAAAAAAATTAACACTTGAATGGTTATTTAAATAAAAAATGAAAAAATTGCTAAAATCACTATTTTAATTGATAAAATCGCTACCTACCGTTTTACAAAATCCTAGTTTTAGTTTGAAAAGTGAAATTTTTGTAAAGAAAAAATGTAATTTTAAGTATAAAAATTAATTACTAAAATCACTATATTAATCATTTAAATCACTATTTCGCACAAAAACAATTATAATTGTGTTGAATCACATCACATTTTCATTTGCAAAAATCGCTATTTTTTTAAAGTTTCACTTTTAAAATTGTAGTTTTTGAAAAGCAAAAATATTAGTTTAAGAGTAAAATTCGCTGTTTCATCCTCAAAATCACTATTTTAACAATCAAAACTCACTATAACCAAAATCTTAGTTTTTTTCTATTGAAATCAGAAAACACTCATTTTAAAAAGTAAAAATCAAAATTTCAATTGTAAAAGTCACTATTGGAATAATTTAAATCACTATTTTTCACAAAATCATAGTTGTTTCTATTGAAATCGTTAATTGTTAGATAAAAAAAATAATTTAAGTGTAAAAAAGTTTTACATTGCAAAAATCACAATTTTTTACAAAACTAGTTTTATTTTTAAAATCTTATTTCATCCTCAACATCACTATTTTGTTTTTACTATTGAAACCACATTTTTTCACATAAAACTGCAATTTTTAACGTAAAAATCACTACTTCAATTGCGCATAAATCACTATTTCCCACAAAATAATAGTTAAAACTGTTGAAATTGTTAATCGTTAGATGAAACTGATAATCTAAATGTAAAAAAAAAAATGTTAGTTTGCAAAAACTACTGTTTCAATTTCAATCTCAATCATTACTATTTTTTACAAAATCCAAGTTTTTTTTAACAAAAAAAATTAATTTGAAGTTTTAAAAATCACTACCTTCTCTCAAAATCACCATTTTAATAACCAAATTACTATTTTTACAAAATCCTAGTTTTTACTATTGATTTTGCATGATTTGACATAAAATATAGAAAGCAATATCCCATTTGGAAAACTCACTATTTTTTAATAATTTAAGTATTTCTCATAAAATTATAATTATTATAACTGTTGAAATCTTATTTTTTTCACATGAAACTATTATTTTAAGAGTAAAAATTACATTTTTATTTGCAAAAATCACTATGGTAAAATTCTAGTTTTGCTTTAAATTTTTTTTTTTTTTAAGAAAAAATGTGATTTGTTTTTTAAAAATCCTTAAAATCACTATTTTAATAGCCAAAATCACAATTTTTGCAAAAATCATAATTTTTACATTATACATAGAATGAATATGTATTGTAATCCT
>JARJED010046111.1:0-10036 GCA_030264515.1 Sepedophilus sp. GC000190 | reverse complement strand
GGTTATGCGATGTGTCAATATTTTATACCTTGAGGTTATATAATTTGACGTTCAATGCAACTGTAAATAAATAACTACTAAAATAGTAAATGCTGCCAAAATTAAAACATGCATTGCTCTAAATTAAAACGTACAATTGACACCATTAAATTACGGCAATAAAGCGATTTTTTTACTATTTCCTCACTTCTGGTTCGATTTTTTTTTACAAATCGTGATTGAATCTTGATCAAATTTTGTTAAATGCATTTAAAAATCTTTCAATTTAGTAAATATTTTCATAATTGTAAGATGTGGATCGCCACATCAGATTTTTTTTACTGAAATTGATATTTTTAATTGATGTTGCAAACTTAATTTTTATTAAAATCGTTTAATTTTGATTGATTTTTAAATTAAAACTTAATTGTTATTAATTCTCCTAATTGTTTATTTATTTCAATTGAATTTAAATTTTCTTTAAATTATAGGATTTTTTCTGGAAGACTTTTTATTGACTTCTCTTAATTTTCATAGAATTTCAATAATTCTTATTGAATTCCTTTAAATATTCATTAAAATTCACTGTTTAATTTTCTTTAAATTGTTTAAAATTCCAAAGATTTTAGTTAAAAAATTTACCTTAAAATGAATGTAATGCCTTAAAATTGTCATTGCTTTCTATAATTTTTTGTTGAAATTCTTTATTTTTTTAATTGTTAGTTGATTGATTTATCAATAATTTCCTTAAATTTTCTTGAGATATCAATTACTTTTACTGAAATTCATTGAAATTCCTCAAATTGCATTCCTTTTAATTGCTTTGATTTGTTCATTGTTTTTTTTTTCGTAGTTTCTTGTTTATTTATGTCAAATTGTCTTTGATGTTTTAATTTTTTTTGTGAGATTTTAAAGATTTTTATTGTTATCAATTAAATTTTAATTGATTTTGTCGAGTGTGTGCTTTTTATAAAGTATTTCTTTCATTTATATTTCATATAATTTCATTAACTTTTATTAAAAGAATTAAATTCATTTGAATTTTCATTCAATTATCTTAATGAATATAATCAAATTTTTATGATCTGTGTTTTGTTTTTTTAAGTGCTTTTGAAAAAAAATACTTAAAACGTCCAGTCTACATCCGTCTATCCATGTTTTATCTAAGATTCATTAAATTTCATTATTTTTTTATAAAACTTCGAAACGTTTATTGAAATACATTAAATTATTTTACATTTTTATTAATGTTCGTAAAAGTTTCTAAAAGTTTCTAAAAGGTTTATATTTTATTATCTATTTTTTCTAAAATTTTCATTGATTTTCCTTTTACCTTTTTTATAGAATTTCAATGACAATGATGCTGATTTATCTACGTTGGTTATTAGATTTTTTTAAATTACAATAATTTTCATTGCAATTGATGAAAAAATACGTTTTTATATAAAACTTAAATCATTTTTTTTTCAATTCTTCTTGAAGTTTCATTGATTTGCTTAAACTTGTTTCACAATTTCAAGGATTTTCATTGATTTTTTTAAATTTTCATTCAAATTCATTTGAATTGAAATTTTTGTTAAATTTGATTGAGTTTTCTTGTTTTTTTTTACATTTTTGGGAACTTTTAATAATTATATTAATATTGCAATGATTTTTATTTTATAAGTAAATTCAAAGAAGTTTAATTGCAATTAATAAGATGATATTAATGTGAAATGAAAATTTACTGAAAACTCAATCAAATTTTATGAAACTGTTATCCGAGTTTGACGAAATTTAATAAAAGTTGCGCATATTGCTTAAAATGTGTTGAATGAAATTTAAATTGATTTAATCAGAATATGAGATATTTTGTTTAAATTTAATGAATACTCATTGAAAATCGATTAAATTTACTCATATTATTTTAAGTCTCATTATGGATCACATGGTACTATATTATTTTATTTAAAAAATAAATTAAATTGAAAATATATCATTTATTTCACAAATTAATTGAATAATTTAGCCGACATGTTTCGACAAAAAATATTTATAATTTAATTTATTTTTAAATAAATTTACTCATTTTTAATGTCAAATTAAATAATATTCACCAAAATTATTTGGAAGTTCTATGAAATTTATCAATTTTTGTTGCAATTTCATAAAGCAAATTGATTGATTTATTATGATTAACTAAAAATTTCTTGAAATTCAATGAAAATTTCTAAAAAAAATAGAGTAAAATAGATAATTTATTCTTAAAGTTCCAAGCAAATTTTAGTAAATATAATTGAAGTCAAAGACATTTAATCGAAATTGCTGAACTTCATAGCAAATATATAGCAGCTTGGTATTAAAAATCTTGAAAATTGTTGAAAAAATTAAGAACTAAATAAGATATTATATTATACTTTGAAAATGGTCTAGTGATCGAAATGAACATTAGATAAAAATAATGTTGTAAAACAACTTCCCAATGTTAATAGAGAGAGAAGAATATTTATTCAATACATTTCAGATTAAAATTACATTTATTTTGGAATTAGCCAAGAATATTATTTCAAATAAATATAAATAGTTCACCTATGGGCATTTCTTACATGTAGAAATTGAAAAATAAGATGTTTAGGGAGACTAACGGGTCTTCACCCTTCTTGAACTATTGAAGCCTGCGAAGTGCAAGCGGGGGTTACTTGTTTTATAGTCCGATCATTCCGAATGACCTTTCGTCGGAAATGTCAAGTCGGAATCATTGTCTCGGGGCTATTAGAGCATTCGTATTGGGTTTCTTTGCAGAGTATAACGTTCGCGGGAGAGGAGGAACTTAATTAGATTCGAATATTATCGAATGGTATGCATGGAAATGCGCACTAAAATTAGTCATGTGTGAAGTAACTGCTTTGTAAGAGATTAATTCGAAATTAACAGCTAATTTATTGCCTGTGTAAATTATTTGTTTTACATTGTAACCAATTAATAGTTTTTCTCGTATATGTATATAGCTTGCATGCTAAGTGCTTTCGTCGATGATAGGGTTAAGGTTAAAAGTCGTAACTATTAAACATAAAATTTGCTTATAGAAAAAAAAAGCACCTCTAATTGACAACTTAAATCAACGAATAAAAAAAAAATGTTCTAATCAATAGGTTAAATTTGCAATACATTTTTATTTAAAAAATGATAAATTCACAAAAACTACAATATTGTAAAATGAACAACAATTAAATGGTGCAGTCCGTAATGGTATTTAACAATGCAAAATTTTCCTGCGCTGTCGCAGTTTATATTCTTAAATACAAGTAGTCGCAATTGAATATTTAATTGAATGATATTTTTTATATAAACATTATTTTTTTAAAACAGCTTTTCATTTTGTTCTACTCGCTATAGGAATTGCAATTTAATAGATGGTTAAAAGCAAATCGAAAGCTAAAACAATAATTATCAATTAATGTTAGACTAATAGGAGCATAACTTTATGTGTTGCGCTGGTGTTAAAATCTATTACATAATTATCACAATGTGTTTTTTGGGGACAGGACATGATGATTTCCAAGTCACACGCGAGCAATTTCCAAACAGGCGATATCTCTACACAACACCATTTAATGCGTTATACATACATTTCTATAATTCATGCATTTCGTTAAATTAAATTCATGTGTGTTGCATGGGGTAGTGTGTAATCGACTGTGCTCCCCGTTCACGCTCCTTTTGTAATTCGAAATATAAAAATTATTTTTCCATTTGCCACACACCTTAAGCATTATATTTGAATTATGTATTGGGTTATTCACGCCCGATCGAAGTCGGATTGCGCTTAAGGGGTCACGAAAAATGTATTTCCTTTTTTTTTCATCCCCCCGCAAGTCCAGTCCTGCGTGAGAGCAGATTTTTCCAATCTGCGAGGCACTTTCGTTTCATTAAAGAAATTAATGCCCTCACAACAAACAAAAAATAAAAATAAAACCGAAGGGATAATATTAACGGTAAAGGGTTCATCTCGGCGCGGGGGCGAGTAATGAATTGATCAATTTGCTGAAGTTATCGAGTTGAGCGACTGTTTCTGTAAGAGGTGGTTTGCGGTGGCAGAGGAACTTCGGCTAAGATTTCAGTTCGGCACATTACACATTCACAAGAAAGGGATGATGTGGAGAAGGTGAGGGGGTTGATGGTTTGGTTATGCTCGGCATGATTGTTCTGTTGCCAGCCGTGTTTTCGGACGAGAAATTGGGGGAGAGGTGGGGGTTTGATGATGTGTATGTGTTAGTGTATGCGCGATGCTGGGGGGTTTGTATTCGTTGCATACTATCAAATTCCCCATAGACTAAAACTTCTACATTTCATTTACAAATACGTACAAGCGGGGAAAACATGGTGAAATCGTTTCATCATTTCGGAGGCGAAGCGCGTGCCTTGCTTTGATGGGAATTTATTGTCGTTTAATTGAATTTCTTGTAAATTATTAGAGTTAATATTTTATTACATGAACTTCTAATATAGTACATAAGCAATAAGCTTGCATTATACAGTTATTGTATACTTTTATTTTGTTTTTAGAACGAATATTTAACTTTTGTAATAATAATTTTATATTTCTCAAAGTTAATACACTTACATTATTACATGCTAAGTAATACTTTCTTGAAAAGTTTTCAGAAAATTTTCATTGTTTTCCTACGAATTTGTTTGTTTTTCAACCATATATTTCAATGAATTTTAAATTTTTCAAAATAATTTCAACAAATTTAATGATTTTTCTCTTCAATTAATTTTAATGATTTTCAATGAGTTTTTAATTTTGGATTAGATTTAATTGTTTTTCCATCTATTTTCGATTAGTTTTCATATGAATTTTATTTATTGAGTAATAATTATTTTTATTTGATATAATTTTCATTGAATTTTCCTTGTATTCAACGAAATTGATTTATTTTCATAATTTTGAATAAAATTTAATAATTTCCTAAATAATTCAATGAATCTTTGATCCATTTTAGATAATTCTAACAATTTTCAGTAATGTCGTTAGTTTTTCATTCATTTAAATTATTTTCAATTCATTTGAATTGATTGTACATTGTTTGCAATGGATTTTCAATTTTTAAATAGATTTAATTATTGCTCTTATACTTTTGATAATTTCTCACAGTATTCAATGAAATTTGATTGATTATTTATAATTTCCAATTATTTTTATTGAATTTAGTTCTTACATTTTTGATGACTTAAATTATGTTAAATGGTGTAACAGAGTTTACAATGAATTTTAAATTTTCTTTAATAGCGAATGACATTGATTTCTAATTAATAATAATTTTATTGTTTTTTTCTATTTCTCAATGTGTGTTCGATATTTTGAAAGAATTTAAACGATTTTCTTTAAATTTAAATCCATTGTCTATTTCCCTCAATTGTTTTGCGTGAATTTGATTGGTTTTTCATTTAGTTGTAATTAATTTTTCATTGTTATTTAGAATAAACATTAATTACAAAATTAAAAACACATATTATGTCATGAGGCAAGATTCAACAAATTTTACACTAGTTTTGTAGAATCTTTTCACGTGACGTACTGTGTTTTTAATTTTGAGATTTAATTAGTTTGTCATATATTTTAAATAATTATAATGATGAATAGATTGTAATGAATTTTTAATGTTTTTGAACGAATTTAATTGGTTTCTTAATCTTTTTTATGTATTTTTTATGATTTTTGTATTTTATCCACACTGATGCTAATTATATAATTTTGTAGTAAAATCCTTTCATGAATTATTACGTTTTATTAATACAATTTGTTTGTTCCAGGTGAGCTCCCAATAATTTATTATACACTAATGCCATATATTACCGGTAAGTTGATTATTTTCAAGAACACTTTTACGTTATAATATTTAATCATAACTATTTCGTGTGTAATAAAACGAAAACCTTATCTTAAATATTCATTGTTGATACAATAAATATTAAAAATGTTCCACTACTGGACAGCAATTGGAAACAACACAATGCGAATTTATTACATAAATAATAAAAAGATTTTTAGAAAGTTCAAATAACAAAACAAGCGCTATTCAAATCGAAAATTTAAAATTCGTCACAGGCGAATTCTGCATAATCGAAAACGAATCAGCAACGAATTTTCAATTGTGAAATCAGCGCGCCTCTCTTTTGCATCCGATTCGAAACGCTTTTACCCAACACTCACACAACATACACCCGGACAAAACCGTTAATTCGCATTTCCTCCTCTCATTTGCCTCATTATAACGTTGAAATAATAATAATGGTAATGATAATGATAATAAAAAAAATTCACAGCCCGCGCGCACAGCGCCGCGCCGCGCGGGCACAAAACCATGGGACAAAATGTGTGGAGATTGCGCTGATAATACGGCGAATGTTAACATTTTCTCGAACAATGGAAATACATAAATCGGCGCGCGGAAAAGGCCGTGTTTGAGACACGAAGACAACTTGTTGTTTGCCCAGCGCTATAATTAAATGTTTAATTATTTATTTATATTATTCTATTGTCTTGAATTATCACGTTTTGCAGTATTAATATTTGTACAGGAATTAGAACAGAATCAACGTTTAATTAGCGCTGTGAATATGAATTTGAATATAATGCCTTTTTTGTTTTATATAATTTCGGGAAATTTTTATTATTTTTAACTGGAATTAGTTTTGCGTGCCAAATTTTCACAATAAATTAATTTGCGTAAATCAAATTTTCGGTAATCAGTTTATTGTTTTAATAGCCATGTAGTTCAGTGTTTCTCAACTGGTGGAATATTTTACATTTATAAATATTAAATAATCTTAAATAATCTTGAATAAATTTCCAGAAAAAAAAAACAGTTTAAGACCTGGATTACCATATTTTTTATTTTATTTTTTAAATTTTTATATGTATTTTCCCACATACTTCGAGGAACACGAGGAATCAATAAATTATTATTTTAATATTGAAAATTAATCAATAATACTCCAAAATTCTAAAAATATTAAGATACATATTTAGAAAATTTTAACAATTATCCAAACAATCAAGTGATTTTCTGCAATTTAAAAAGAAAATGCGAATTTAAAAAAATAAATAGAACCTATTGTGATTGCGATTTGTGTTGAAACAAATTTAAAAAAATATATAAAGAATACCAGAAAAAATTCAAAAAAACAATTTTCACTTAAAGTCTTAAGAAATCAAGATTTATTTAAATTAAGAAAAAAAAATAACTTAACAAAAAAATACGATAAAAATATATAAAGAATTTTTCCTTTCAAAAGTGATTTTCAAAAATGCTTTAAAAAAATTAAAGCGATTTTCAGAAATTTACCAAAAACTGTTAGAATTATTAAAATTATTAAAAAAACTTAATAGAAAAAAACTTATTTTTTACAAAAACTAGTAATTTAAAAAAAAATCAAAAAATTCTTAAGAAATACATATTTTTTTTTATTTTTTCAAAGTTTTTTTAAATTTTGAAAAAATTTCATTTATTTATTTGAAACTTACAATTTTTTAATATATAAAAAATGGTAAAACTTCGTTTCACTTGCTGTAAAAATTATTGAATTCTTTACATATTTTTTTATAATTATATTAGAATGTAAAATTGTTTTGAAGTGAGAATTTAAAAAAAACATGAAGTTTTACAAATGTATTCAATGAGTTTTAGTAGATTTGATAGATTTTTCTACAATTTCAACATAGTTTTAGTGATATGAATTTGTTATCTATCTTCTTTAAATTCTGCAATTGAGGGGTGCAATACAAGAACCGGTTAAGTCCACTTTTGCAAAATTTTAGTCCAATATGGTGTCGAGATCGCAGAGCGAGAGCGATGATTCAGTTCAACCCTCAAACCCGTACGTTAATTTCTTACGTTGGTATAAACACTATAGACGGAAACACGCAAGCTGGAGTTGGTGCAAAGTTACCAATGAAGGTGGTAAACTTTGGAATTCAACTTAACTCATTTAGTAAAAAAGTGGACTTGGCCGGTTCTTGTATTGGACTCCTCAATTCTATCATTGGTTTTACTCAGAATTGGATTAAATATTAAATAAACTTGTTGAATTCAATGAAAAACAACTAAGAATTAAATTAAATTCAAGTTAATTTCATGAAACGGGATCGAAATTGAATGAAATTTAAAAAAAAAAATCTTATAAAAATTCATTTAATTTTACTAAAAACTGAAGACGTTTTTGAAGAATGTGTGCGATTTTAACACACATTGATTAAATTTTAATAACGAAAATATGCAAATTTACGAATTCAATTCAAATTGACCGAAATACTAGATTTGATTTAGTGATTTTGGAATGAAATTTCTTGAAATTCAATTGAAAATGAATTAAATCATAAATGGAAAAAAAAATTACCAAAATGTTTTTAAATCTCAAACAACGTTTGAAATTCTTAAAACAATATATAAAATTATTTTAACTCATTGAGTTTATTTGATTTTTTTTTTAAGTTTCACAAAATTCATAAATATTTTGACATTCCTACAAATCTTTTAGAAAATCGTTTCCATATTTTTTTTATAAATACATTGAACTTCTTTTCTGGGGAAAATTTCGCTCTTTAAAATATACAAAATGGTTGAAAAATCGAGTATTTCTTTACAAAACAATTAATTCTTTAAATTTTTTATCTATGTTGCAAATGATGTTCTTGAAGTTTTATTTAAATTTATGAAAATTGAAAGCTTTTTAAAAATGACATAATATTACTAAAAATTCATGTAAATTGTTTTTAGTTAACATAAAATTAGTGAGATTCTTTGAATAGCTATAATACTTTTTTATGAAATTCATTAAAATTTACAACAAATCCTTGAGTTTCTTAAAATTCTAAGATATTATTTTGATTTCTGTGAATTTTTTAAGAACTGAAATCGTCCCGAAAATCTTTTATATTGTGTTCATTGAAACAAAAAATTATAAAAATGTAAAAATACATTAATATGGAAATTCTTTGGAATTCATTGGGTTTATTTAAAATATCATAATTTCTCTTTTATTGTGAACATTTTGTTTTAAAAGTCAATATCAATTTCAATGTAATTTTCTCAAAGATTTAGAATTTTTGTAACACCCATAAAGCTATTTGAAAATCAGTGACATTTACGTGATATTTTCTTAAACTTTTTTACTTTTTAATGAAATTCTAAAAAAACAATCGAAATGTTCATGAAAACCTAAGTGACAAAATAAAGTTTTCGAGTAAATTTCCACAAAATTAATTAAAATTATTTTAGAAGTTTGAAAATTTTCTTTTAAACATTTTTGCTATAATTTTATCACCGATATCTTCAACTATGTAAATAATTTTAATGTAAAGCAGAAATGTTTAAAATAAATTTTTCACATTTCAATACGCGATGTGATTCGCTAAAGCCCGTCCATATTTTGCTTGGATAGGCGGTGAAGTAAATTTATTTATTTCCTGCTGGCTCGCGAAATATGATTTTCCGAGTATCACATTTTCGACCTATTTTTATTGCGAGATATGGGCACGGCGCTCGCATAGTTCTCTAGTATTGCGCTAGATGGAGGATACGGGTCCCAAAACTCTATTTTAGAAGTTATTAAAATTGATACAAATTCATCAACTTTCTTTCTATGAAAGACCATTTGAAACATAATTAATGAGGAATCAATCAAATGGACTGAAAACCATTGATTAAAATCGAAAATTGATTTAAAGCAAAATAAAATCTGATTGAAAAATCACCGACAATTTATGAAAAATCGGTAAAATTGACAAAAAAATTAACGAAAAACTTGCAGAACGTTCATTAAAAATTGTGAACAATAAAATCGAAAACAATCGAAAATATTAAGCAACGAAAAATCCAGGGAAATATTTCAAAATGAATGAAATCTCAATTAAATCTTACAATTATTTAGAAATATTATAAATGTATTATAAACTATAAAAATTCATTTAAAATTTATAAAAAACTATAATAAAAGACCCTTAGTTTTTGCAAATATATTTAAATCACATTAAGATCAATTATAATACTTGGAATTTTAATGGCGTAATGCT
>JARJED010046005.1:0-10440 GCA_030264515.1 Sepedophilus sp. GC000190 | reverse complement strand
GTAGTATTTTGTTTCGTTACAAGACGATGGTGCACTTGATTGAATCAAACCAGACTCTACATCTTGCAAGAAACAAGAACATGCAACGGGTGATCTGTGGTCAGATATGCTTGTCGAAGCTGTGAAGTCTTCCACAACAGGACAAATCGAATAATCTTTTGTTTCTTTTATCAGCGATTGCAACACATCATTTAACAAACAATTTTCAGCAGATGGTTTATTATCATATAGATTTGTTTCGGACGGCTTAAGAAGACAACTGGTCGGATAGCCTTTAATAGGCGATGGTATATCTGATTGGAACAAGCCAGACTCTACTTCTTGCGACAAACGAGAGCACGCAACTGATGATCTGTCATGAAATATGTTTTTCGGAGATTGGGATTTTTCACTGCTACTCGGCGATGGCACAACTGATTGCAACATATCTTTCAACACACAGCATGTAAGGCATGGTTTGTGATCAGATATGCTTGTTGGAGTTATAGATTTTGTTAGAATTGAACAGGTCGGATAGTATTTCGTTTCATTCGCTGGGGAACATGGATCAGATGATCTGTCATCAGATATAATTGTCGGCGTTTCTGATTTTTCTAAAACACTAGTTGTGTAGTATTTCATTTCTTTCATCGGCAAAGGTTCAACTGATTGCACCGCATCTTGCAAACAAGAATCTGCAACGGATGATGTCTTAAGAGATATGCTTCTCGATGTTTCGGATTTTTCGAAAACACAACTAGTTGGGTAATATTTTGTTTCTTTCTTTGGCGGAATTTGGGATTTTTCGAAAACACAGCTACACGGCGATGAAACAACTGATTGCAACATCTCTTTCAACACAGAGCATGTAAGACATGGTTTGTCATCAGATATGCTTGTCGAGGTTAGAGATTTTTTTTGAATTAGACAGGACTGGTAGTATTTCATTTCATTCGCCGGTGAACATGGATCAGGTGATCTATCAGCTGATATGACTGTTGGAGTTGCGAATTCTTCGGGAACATGAATGAAATAATCTTTCGTTTCCTTTATCAGCGATGGTGCAACTGATTGCAACATATCTTTCAACAAACTGCATGTAACGGATGATTGGTCATCACATATGCTTGTTGGAATTTCGGAATTTTCGAGAACAGGACTGGTGATGTAATATTTCGTTTCTTTTATAGGCGAAGGTATTACTGATTGAAATAAACTGTGTTGCGAATCTTGATCTAAACAACATGTCACGCATGATTTGTCATCAAATGTGTTTGTCGGAATTTTTTCGAGAACTGGAAGGTATTTAGTTTCTTTCGTCAGCGATGGTAAAACTGATTGAAACAAACAGGGCCCCACGTCTTGCGACAAACAATTACATTCAACGGATAATTCGTTACTAGATAAGCTTCTAGGAGTTTCGAGGACATGACTAGTCGAGTAGTGTTTTGTTCTTTTCATCGACGATTGTGCAACTGATTTTAACATACCAGGTTCTACATCTCGGGACAAACCATAATAAGCATTAGATGATTTATCATCAGATATGGTGTACATTTCAGACTTATTTAATAGAGAACTTGTTGGATAGTATTTTGTTTCTTTGGTCGGCGGTAGTACAATTGATTGTAACAAACTATTCTCTGAATCTTGATATAAACAACATGAATCGTTGGTTGATTTATCATCAGATATGCTTGTCGCAGTGTCGGATTTTTCGACGACAGGACTTGTCGGGTGGTATTTTGTTTCTTTCGTCGACGATGGTACAGCTGATTGAAATAAAGTTTGTTCCGAATATTGATTCAAACCATATGTAATGGATGATTTATCATTAGTTACACTTGTCGCAGTTTCGGAACTTTCGAGAACAGAACTGGTCATGTAGTATTGCGATTCTGTAGTCGACGATGGTACAACAACAGGTTGAAACATACTATGATCCGAATCGCGATAGAAATAATATGCAACGGATGATTTATCATCAGATACGCTTGTTGGGATTTCGTACTTTTCGAGAGCAGGATTGGTTGGGTAGTATTTCGTTTCCTTCGTCGACGACGGTACAACTGTTTGAAACAAACTATGCTCCGAATTTTGATACAAACAGTATGTAATGGATGATTTGTCATTAGATATGTTTGGAGTTTTACATTTTTTGAGAACATTACTGGTTGTATGGTACATCGGTTCTTTCGTCGGCATTGGTACAACTGTTTGAAACAAACTATTCTTCGAATCTTGATAGAAAAAGTAGGTTTCGGATTTATCGTCAGAATCAGATCTGCTTGTCGGAGTTTTGGATTTTTCAAAAACAGGACTTGTCGTGTAGTATTTCGCTTCTTTGGTCGGTGATGGTGAAACTGATAGAAACAAACTATGTTCCGAATTTTGCAGTAAAGAACACGTAACGCACGATGTGTCGTCAGATATGCTTGACAGAATTTCTGATTGTTCGAGAACAGGACTTGTTACAAAATATTTCGTTTCTTTTGTCGGCGATGGTGCTCCTGATTCAAGCAAGTCAGCATCTTGCAACAAATAATATTGAAAGGATGATTTGTCATCAGATATGCTCGTCAGAGTTTCGGATTTTTCCGATAAAGACGTTGATTTATCGGAAGCTGTAGTTTGTGGTGATGTGCTTGTCAGAATTGGGGATATTTCGAAAGCAGAACTGGCTTGGTGGAATTTAAGTTTCTTAGTCTCTGATGAGGCAGCTGCTTGCAACAAACCAAAATTCAAATCTTTAAAACCATATGCACCGAATGGTTTGTCATCAGATATGCTTGTCGGAGTTGCGGATTTGTCGAAAATATCACTGCTCGGATAATATCTCGTATCCTTTGTCGACGATGGTGCAACTGACTGAAACATATATTGCGTAGAATCTTGCGATAAAGAAAATGTAGCGGATGATTTGTCATCAGGTATGCTTGTCGAAGTTTCAGATTTTCCGGATTGCGCTGATGTACTTGTCTGAGTTGGGGATAGTTGGAAAACACAACTGGTAGGGTGGAATTTTATTACTTTCGTCTTCGATGGGACAACTGCTTGCAACAAATTAGGATTCAAATCTTTCGACAAACTATATGCAACGTATAGTTTGTCATCAGATGTGTTTGTCAGAGTTACGGATTTTTCTGAGACAGACGTGGTTGGATAATGTTTTGTTTCATTTGTAGGCGATGGTACAACTGATGGATACAAACCATGCTCCACATCGTGAGACAAATAACATGTAGTGGATGATTTTTTATTAGATACACTTGTCGAAGTTTTGGGTATTTCCGATTGAGACGCAATTTTTTCGGACACGGTAGTTAGCGACGATGTGCTTGTTTGAATTGGAGATATTTTGAAAACAGAACTTGTCGGGTGGAATTGAATTCCTTTCGTCTCTGATGGGACAAGCGTGTGCAACAAACCATGATTCAAATCTTTTGACAAATCACATGTATCGGAGGGTGTATCATCAGATATGTTTGTCGGTGTTACAGATTCTTCAAATATTGAACCGGTTGGGTAATATTTTATATCTTTCATCTGTGATGGTACAATTGATTGAAGGAAACCAGGATTCAAATCCTTCGACAAACTATATGCAACTAAAGGTTTATCTACAACTGACTGAAATAAACCATCCACATCGTGCGACGAATAACATGGAACGTATAATTTGTTATCACTTATGCTTGTCGGAGTTTCGTATCTTTCGGATGGTGACGATGATTTCTCTGAAGAGGTGCTTTGCGGAGATGTGCTTGTATGTGTTGGAGATATTTCGAAAATAGAACTGGTCGGATCGAATGTAATGCCTTTTGTCTTCGATGTTACAACTGCTTGCAACAAACCATGATTTAAATTTGTTGACAAACTATATGATGATTGTTTGTCGTCAGATAATCTTGACAGATATGCTGGTTGTTCGAAGTATTTCGTTTCTTTCATCGGTAATGGTATAACCGATTTCAAAAATCTAGCCTCCACATCACATAATAAATTACCTGCTGATATGCTTATCGAAGATTTTTTGAAAATGGAACTGTTCGGGTATTGTTCCATTTCTTTTGTCAAGACATCTTGAGACGAACGACAGCTAACCAATGATTTGTCATCAAATATGTTTGTCGGAGACTCAGATTTTTCGAGAATATGACTGATTGAGACATATTTTGTTTCTTTGGTCGATGATGGTACATTTGATTGAAACAAACCAGGCTCTACATCTTGCGACAAGTAAGAACATATTACGCATGATTGGTCACTAGATATGTTGGTCGAAGTTTCAGTTTCTTCGAAATAACTGGTTGAGTGGCATATCGTTTCGGTCTTCGGCGATGGTACAGCTGATTGTAGCAAGTCAGGCTCTATATCTTGCGATAAACAAGAACATGCGATGCATGATTCGTCATCAGATATACTTATCTGAGGTTTAGATTTGTCGAAATCATAACTGGCTGGACTGCATTTCGTTTCATTCGGGGATGATACAACTGATTGAAGCAAACTGGGCTCTACATATTGACACAAATAAGAACATGCAACTCCTGGTTGGTCTTCATATCTGTACGAAACTGATCCCTGATTTATACTCATGACATCACTGGATAGAGTATTCGATGTTTCAGAGGTTTCTTCTATCAAACTAAGTGCCGAATTTGCTGAAATTGACGGAGGCGCCGTTTGTAGTGATAAACTTAGCGGAGTTCTGTGTTCTTGAATAGCAGAAGTGATCGTCGGGGAGTATTCCGTTGCTGACCTAATACGAGGTGAACAGCTCGATATCCGACTAGAATTGCTAGTGTCTAACATAAGTGTGACGTTAGATAAATTAGATCTTCCGGAAGCAACATTCTGCATTTCTGTTTGTTTATTTATAGTCGATACGATCGGGGTTTGCAAAATCTTTGTCTGTAGCGTGGGGGCCTTGATTATTTTTGCAGTAGCATTCGCTGTTGCACAATCACAAGTTGTGCCATCGCATATGAGAGAATCACTCATAGTATCGTTATCTGAGCAATTTGAACAGAATTCCATTTTATTCGCTACATGCTCACATTCACATTCACGTTTCTTCTTCGTACATTCCGTGCGTTCACGTACGCTAGTCGTCTGGCCGGCGACATCTTTGTCGCCTAGCCTGGATAGCACTCCCTGAACGCATCTGGGTAACCTACCGATGATCTTCTGAACTTTGCTCTTACCCTTCGAGTTGTTGCTCTGCTGGTCTGCAGATACACAGCAGCATCCCGATTCCTCATTGTATTCGTCGCCAGTACAGATATAATTGGAATCATTCGACACATTTGAGTCGGTTAGTGTGTTAATGCTAGGTTCTTGATCTACGTCAATAATCAAAACGTATTTCGTGATGATGCGCGTAGATTCGTTTCCCTTGTTGTTTAACATGATATATGGATGAGATGGATGATGAATACCCTAAATATAAATTGGGCCAATAAAAACTGTTTCTTGCCTGTGCCTTTCTTCTTTTTTTAATTTCTCTGCTTAAAAGTTAAAAGTTAAAAAAACTAAGGTTTTGTGCGCTCTTCTATCAATATAATTCACACAATAGAATAAAATTGAAGTTACTAAAAAAAATACTAGAAGAAACAATTTCTTCCATAACCATTGTATCCGCCACCATACATATTCTGAGGGGACATTTGTTGGCCCATATTGGGCGGGAAAAATAATGGCTGATTACTGCCGCCGCCCCCGGACATGAACTGGGGCGAATTGAAGAAGTTTGGTCGAGTAGTGACTGGTGGGGATGAAATGGGGATTGATTGACCTGTGGTAGATTGCTTGGTGGTGGGTTTAGCACAGCATTTACAGCAACATTCGTCTTTAGGAAGGGTGGTAGTAGATGTACTCTGCTCAAAAGATCGCTTTTCCTGGTGCTTCTCCTTTGATCGTTTCATCTCTTCTTCTCGGTCGCGTTCGCTGAACAAATAGCATTTGTTATGGTAGAGCTTGCAAAGACGATTCCACCATATGCTATCGGGTTCATTCCATTCACGATCCAAGATGGTCGTCGAACGACTATCGCCACCTTCTCGATAAATGTGCTGCGTGTGCATCATATATACATCTGGAGTGCTAGGCCTTACAGGTACATCACTGTGCAGCATATTCTTATTCTTACGACTTTCTGACGGCGAGTGCGGCACTATTGGATGTACGTACTCTTTCAGCTTAGAGCATGATAGCGACTTCTTGGCTGTTACATGATACAATGACTGCTTGTGTCCAATGGGTATCTTGTAGTTTATTTCGGTTAAAGCCAATCGGTCCACATCAAAGCTTTCTAGATCATCTGTATCATCGCTATTCATGAAGGAGCTGTTATCGTTGCTCATACTAGCCCTGCTCAATGTGCGCCCGTTCTTTTTCATAAACCTATACGCCTCGAATGTCTCGGTTTGCTGAACACCCGTTGCCTTCTTGCTCGTAACAGTATCGCGCATCCAGGTCGGTTTGCGCCGCTCTGAAATGTCGGGAGTATCTTTGGAGTACCATATGCGCTTTTTTTCACTCTCTGTGCTCCTCAGTCGGGTGGTGCCTAAAAAATTTGTATTGGTAGACTTGCGCTGTGTCTCGGCTATAACGTTTTTGCGCACCTTCGCGCAGTTCTGCTTGGAAACACCGCGCTCCGGCGAATCCCTGGGTGACCTTACGATAGACACTTTTGATTCGATACGGCCCAGAGGTTGCTTACCTCTGCTACCATCGTGGTTAAATTTTAGTTTGATTTTCGGATTATTCGGAAACAACGAGCTATTGCGTGGAATCCTAGTGTTGTACTCGACACCTTTTGACGACTTGTAAATGCTATCACAGCTGGACGGTTTTGTTTCCGTTTGCACGGCCACGGTATTCAGGTGTGTGCCGACTTTAAGGAACCTGTTCACATCCATCTGTGACTGCTGTGTCTCGTTCATAAGGTCTTTTATCTTGCGCAATATAACACTGGTTGCCCTACGCAGTACGTCTCCAGATATGTCCGTATTGGCGGAAGAATGATTGGTTCCAACGTTATCATCTATTATGTTCCTCGCATTTGTAGAACTAGAGCCATTTAACGTTCCAGTTTGCGTACCAGTGTCACACGCAACGTGCTGGGCGGACATCGTGGATATCAAGTGTTTGCATGAAGGACCTGCGCTTAAGGGCGAATTGGTCTCCGACATGGATGACTTTTCTTGCACCATGGCTCCTAGATCGCGCAATGCCTTCAAATTCGAAACATTCCTAGCGTTATCATCTTCCAAATCTTTAGCCCATGTTATGCTTTTTTTGAACGTCTCCCTTATATCATTGACAGCCGTCTTATCCAAACTCCACACTGTGTTCGACACAAAGCGGTCCAACTTCTTCTCCGAGGGCGATAGTATTGACTTAATAGAGTTATCCATATCGGGTAAGCTCATTCGATTGGAAGGGTCCTCGAAATTTTCGGGTTGCTTCAGCAATGGCACGCTATTGGGTTTTAAGTGCAAACAATTAAACATCATGGCTTGCGTTGATGCTCCCAGATAATGCACGTTGTTCTGAATTTTAGAGCAACTTTTCACTTCTTTACATTCTTTGTTAATATCTTTATTGGAATTGTTGGAAGGCTCAACTATGATCGGTAAGTCATCTGCCGATGAGGTTACTATGCAACCACAGTACTCAGCATCGTTCTCATCTATTGTTACGCCGCAACACATGCAGGTGCTCTTAGTATTCCGCGCTTTGTTATCATTAATATAGCTGTAGGTTACTTTATGTTCACTTGCTTGTTTCAAAATCGGACGTTGTTCTACTAAATCTTTAACATTTGATTTAGACTCACTAGAGCTTAATAAGGTATTCAAAATATTATCCCCAATTTCCACTTGAGCGAGGCATCCGCAACACACGCACAACGGATCCAGTTTCACTTGCATACTAACGTCAACGCTGTAGTTCGATTCATGTTGGCTAGCGCTGCACTGGAACTTGGAAGGGACATCGCCTATCAGAGTAGTTTCTGTGGACGCGCTTTTTCCGCAACTTGAATAGTACCCCAATGTCAGTTCGCCGTCGCTGTTAGTGTTGGTGGGTTCATACCACCCGTCCGTTGTTTCCTTGGCCATTTCTTTTACATCGAATTCGAACTTACCTATGTTACCACATGCGCAGCTTTGCGCCACCTTCTCTTCCAGAGCTTGCACAAAATTCTCTGCCTCGTTATTCAGATCCCCCTCGCTGCTCATCTCCAGCTCTGTGAGCACTAGTATGCCCTGCGCCTCGACCTCCGGCACCATGCGATTTATGATCACGTTATTGTTACTGCTGGTGCTGGTACGTACGTCTCCGTCCAGCGGTAGGTACATGACGATATCCGTCGTATTATCGTCATCCTTAGTTTGCTGTTCATTTTTTACTAAATCAGACATTCTCAATGCATCTTTGTAATAAACGGAAAATTTTTCTACAGAAGTTGACACATGAAAATTTGCTCGTTTGTTAGAATTGTTGACACTGATGTGTACACAGCATTCTAATATTATCAAATTATTTTCCATGCGTTACATCTCAGTTTATACCATTGTTATTTTAAAAACTATAGGGCAAATCATTACAAGCGCTGGATTTAATTTATCTTGACTACTGAAACTGTAAGCCGATCTACATCACTGGATTCTGTCCAATCCGCGTTGCAAATTATCAGTACAGCTTCGAGTACCTTTTTTGTTTTCTTGTATTTAATTTCCAACGTTTTCATAATTTGATTTATATTAGGTTGGCATTCAAAAGGTGATTTTTTTAAATAATCCCTTGAGATTTTTATGAAAAGTTATGGGGTCCACTGAACCTAAAAAATATTTTTGAAGTTATATATGTCTGAGCATATGTACGTCTATAGCCGGGTTCACATCTGAGCACGCACGCGAACGAGGCAAGCCGCGACAGCATAAAAAACGGTTCGCCGCACGGCCTCGGAGCGATCCATTTGTGACGGATAATCAAGCGAGGCAATGCGAGGCAATGTTCTATGCGCGTTCATGGTACACACCTGAGCATGCATTTTCATGCTGCCTCGGCTTGCCTCGTTCGCGTGCGTGCTCAGATGTAGAGCCGCCTTAAGAGTCTATAAGTGATGTTTCAACTATTACCCTATTAGCTTTATACCCGCGACTTTGCTCGCGTGGATTTTGAAAATTCTGTAATTCTCTTCCTAAAACTTCTATTATCGCGGCTGCATTCTCTAGTGCTAAGATATCCACTTGCAAATGAATATTTCACATAAAAAATCAGTAGAAGTTTTCTTTCAAATCTATTCCTACCATTTTCAGTGATTGATCTTTCTTCTTTTCTTCTCTGCTTATGAATTTAATTTTTTTAATTCCTGAAATTAATGTTTACACATTTATATGTACAATCTTTGTAATTAAGGAGCAAACCGATGACTTATAGGTGGACTCCTTTAAAACAAAGTGTTTACCCCTTTTCATCTATTTAGGTTGAAAAGTTTAAAAATACTCTCTTTGAATGTGGAAACTAACTTAAACATTTCATTTGCTTATGTTCAGCGGTATGAGTTGGACGAGTGTCAATGTGTGAACACTTTCTTTTATATAGAGAGATTACGGAATCCTTGAGAATGTGTTTTACCTTAAAAGTTGAAATTTTAAAATTCCTTAAATAACTTAGACATTTGTACATATGTACAATTTTCGTAAACAAGTAAGTCCATATGTCATCGGTACTAAGAGATTCGTGGAATCGTTGAAAATAGATATTATTTATTTTCTTTAATTTTCGACCCTTAGCAGTTTAATTTTTAAAATCCCTTAAATTACTTTTTAGATATTTGTATGTAGAATTTTTGAAAACAATAGTAAGCCGATATCTCATTGATACTAAGAGATATCTTGGAATAATTTAAAACTCATTTTACCACTTTTGAGCCATTTAAGAGTTGATATTTTGAAAAATCCTCCCTTTGTGCGACCCTACGTTATAGGTGGGCTCTAGCTTAAACATTTCGCGCGTCTACGTTCAGCGGTTTGGGCTGGGCGTTGATGAGTGACATTCGGAGCACTTCCTTATATTTATATAGAGATTACGGAATCCTTGAAAATATATTTTACCTTAGCATTGAATTTTTATAATTCCTGAAATTGCTGTTTATACATTTGTATGGAGAATTTTTGTAAGCAATGAGCAAGTCGATATCTCGTCGGTACTATAAGATATCGTGGAATCATTTAAAACATATTTTACTCATTTTCTACATTTTATAGTTGGAATTGAATTTTGAAATCAGTCAAGGCACTTCATTTTATAAAAGATTACGGAATATTTGAAAATATATTTTTTCATAAGATTTGACTTTTTAGAATTCCTGGAATTTCTAAAAATCATTTGAATGTACAATTTTTGTTAACAATAAGTAAGTCGATATTTCATCGGTACTAAGAGATA
>JARJED010045533.1:0-11586 GCA_030264515.1 Sepedophilus sp. GC000190 | reverse complement strand
GAGATGGGTTGAGTCTACAACTACGTCATTGCTTGGATGAGGCCACCGAATTAGTAGTATACGCATGGTGCGTAGACTACTAAGTCTACGCACCATGCGTCTTTACTACCACAACATTGTATAGCTGTGAAACATGGAAAGTCTCACAGCCAGAAAGAAAAAAGCATGAATCGTTTGAGATATAGTACTACAGATGGATGTTGAGAATATCATAGGTGGGTAAGGTTAGCAAAGAGATAGTTTTAGAAAGAATGAACGGAGCGCATACAATTAAGACTTGAAGAAACAGGATGGTTGGGAACATATTAAGATAGGAAGGGTTAGTACGGAATATACTAAAGGGAGAGATAGGAGTAGAAGGAGGTTGAGGTAGACTTAGATTAGATAAGAGTTCTCAAATAGTCAAAGATGTGGGGTATCTTAGTTTCAGGTAGAGTAGATTGGTGCGAGATAGCGAAATATGGAGATAATGTACTCAACTAGTCACATGACTGATGGCTATGAGATGAAGAATGATATAGCACTTGTAGCAGCACATGCTATATTGAAATTTGAATTCTGAATACTTCTGATTAGCAATGATTGTTATAGAAATACAAATCCATTCCCTATTTTGACAGAAATTGCAAATACTTACATTTGGATTGGTAAATGGGGTCTAACAAAACAAATGTACAAAATAAGGCAATGTAATTATTCTTGGGAAGTCCTGCAGAAAATATAGTATGTCACGCAAAGTGGAACATTATTTTTGTTCTTGATCTCGTCTAACGCTCCAGTCGTAAATTTTTAAGGTAGGCTAAATAAAAAAATAAAAAATTCTACTCCGAGTACTATTTTGGGGTTTGTCATGTTTGCTTATAGCCAAGGTGTTAGCCACTGTCAAGTAAACTAGGCTATTTTGTTTGGTCTCGGCTAACATTTCGGATGCAAACCTCTAATGACATAATATTTTTTGTAATGTGGCACATTTTTTATTGTAATAGGATGATGTAAATCAGTTCTTAAGAAAATTATGTTTAATAGGCCACGCTTAGGCATCCGGACAGTTCGACCGCTCGTGAAAACCGCGACACAGTTTTCTGCCAGATGAGGAGGGCCATGGACATGATCCATTACGTCGTCAAAGACGGAGTGTTGAATTCAGGAGAGACGTCGCCAAACCAAAAGGAGGAATTCGATCCGGAAAGACAAACTTTCTACACGGCGATGCGGAGTTTCCAGCACCTCTTGGAGTTGAGCAGGGTCACGCTTAGCGAGAGAGGTAAGTTGAAGCTTTGTGGTGTGAAATGGCTCTTGTTATTTTCTCAAATTGATCGGACGCTATACATGTTTGCGTTGTTATCAGATGGGTCGTGCCACGAGACGCTGTCGAGTGCGCTAGACGCGGTACTCGAACGAACTCAGGACTTCACAGACAGTGCCTATACAACTCACGAGCATCGGCAGGCCATCCTGGTCAGCAGCGATCAACTTAGAAGTGATTTGGACCATTTATTAGGATTATACGCCAATGTTGTAAGTTTTCAAAGCCTGAGTTATTATTACAAATCAGTGAAGTTATGCTATGGAACAATTCGAATTAATATTAATTATGCTATGTTGTATTCCCGGACATTTATCATCCATTGTTTTGTAATATGCATTACTCGTGAAAATTTACACATAATTGAACTTAAATTACAAATACACAAAATGTCAGGGCTACCGAATACATGCTGAAAATAACAGCAGTGTTTTGCTGGCTGTTATAAATGTACAACATTATTGGAAAAGTTTTTTTTAATGATGATCACATCGGCAATTTTTATAGATGTCACTCACAACGCAGGGATTCCCGAGTTCTTTGATTGCAAAATCGATGGAACCTGATAGCTGTAATTAAATTTCCATTTCCATTTTGCAAAACCGATTGCGAGGGATTTACGTGCGAACTAATACCGAACATTAATTCGCATCTCATTTTCGCGCAAATTAAGTCCTAATCCTCCCCATTCCACAACCCCTATAAAGGGCCATGTCGCATTAAACCTGAATAAACGACATGAGAGTTCTGTAATATTCATTACATTACAACTACCAGCGATTTATCATTACGAATTTTGCTCTTAAAAATAATCAATTGACATTGAAAACAATTATTGTTTGTAGGTCTTCCATCTTTCTTAATCAAAAGGGCATTAGTGGTCACATAACATATCAATATAAAATAATTTAAAAACACATGGGAAAATTCTACAAAAATTAACCAAATTAATCAAACTCTTTCTATTACTTATATCAATATATGAAGTAGTTACTAAACTAAGAACATAGAAACCAGAATGACTGAAATCGATAGATTCGATAAAAATTTACACGCGTTTGAAGTTCACCGAAAAATTTATTGTGTCCACCCAGCGTGCGTGCGATTAATCGCCGGGCGGATTTTTTTCTCGGGAACTACAAACGAAGGTGTAACTTTTCATTTAAGAGCGCTGTCTACTCGGTACCTAAAGCAATTTGCAAATAACTTCCACATTTTTAACTCGATTTTCTCGAGGTTTTCACCAATATATTTAATAAAAAATAAGCTAGTCCGGTTAATCATTCCTTTTAAAAAAATAAATTAATTATCTTTTCAATAATTCCATATTAGCAAATATCCTCAAATATGTCATTTACCGGACTAAAGAAATATATTTTATTCATAGCTGACTGACTCTTATATTTTTATGTTAATTTGTAATTAATTTATTTGCCAACTAATAAATTAATATAAATTGACTGTATTGTGGCGCCACGGCAAAATTTTAATTTCATTTCTGTCCAATGTAGTCCACAAAGCAAATGCATCAATGCTCGTACGTTTCTTATAATAATGACGCATATCGAAAACTGAGCTAGGTCACGTGCTAGACAGCGTTCTTAATCAATGGTTTTACAAGAATCTTGTTGCTTAGTTTTCAGTTTAATAAGAATTTAACGTAAAAAATATAAATTTTAAACCGAACGTAGAAGATTGTAAAGGGAATGTAATTTAATAATCTGCTTTCTACCTTCCATTCTTGTTATTAAACTGAAGAGAATAACATAATACGATCCCCGCCCAATTACCTTCACTTTTCTATCTTGTAAACTTGCAACTCATTTCCGCCTCTTTCCTTTTCACACGGCAACGCTAAAACGATTTCAAAATTGTGTAAAAATGCAATTTTCCCTGCGCGATTCTCTTAAGATACACGAGGGGGCGCCGGCACTGCCGGAAATTATTATCGTTCTCGACAAACGTAATTTAAGGTGAATTTAATTTAAATGTCCTTCGTCAGAGACATCCTTACACGGCGTACGAACGAGTGCTAGGCTCGACAGAACACCTAGTAATGATCGTAACCTTAGGAAATATGTCCGGCCATGGCGACGACATTTTTAATTAAATTCCGAATACGTACGGAATATCTCACGGCGAAGGAGATGAAAAGAGGATGAATGTGAATGGGAAAACGGCATAAGCAATGCGAGGATGAGAGATGTGGGTTGGGGGCAAGGATATGCTATGCAGAAGAGGTTTCTACTGGAAAGTTTTATTAAACGAATTTTTTTTCAGAGAGGGATTTAGGAAGGAAAAATGTATTTGTCATCATTTTTCATATAAGATACATGTTGGTTTGTCTTTCTAGGTGTGATGTATGGCTTTTATTTATTTATTTTTTATTACTATAATATGACAATGATATATAGTTCTTCTAAGTAACCAATAGAAGATCAATTTTGTTTATAACTTATACATATACTAGGTAAGGTAACTAATTCTTATTTACTTATCTCCTTATCATCTCATCATCATCTACTTATAATTTCTTCCTTGTCATCCATTATTTAAACATTATCATCTACTCATCATCATATATTCAACAGCATTATCTACTTATTCAACATCTACCCTCATGATCATTTGTCTGCATCATCCAGGTCATCATATACTCACCATCATCTAATTATCAGCATTATCTACTGTTCATCTTTTACTCATAATCATCCCATCATCATCTCTTGTTATGTCTCATCATCACTAAGTATCTCTAAATCTTCTCATCACCACATATCCTTATTTCCTAAGGAGTTGAATGCCTTACTCGTCATATAATTAGATATTTCTATTCTATTTTTTATTACCTAATGGAAATAGAGATTAATATTCTTATTTCTGGTTTGTGTTACAGATCGGATTCGAAGGTGCTACGAACTGCCCCGAACTCGATTCTTGCGTTTCTACTACTCTGAACACCGCAAAGGAACTGTGTCGTCAGATGACCAGCGCGGCCTTACAGCAAGCCCAGGAAGTAGGAGTTGCTACCAAACAAGGCCAAGAGTTGGTCACTAATATTAGACAACATGCTTTGCTTGACGAACTGGATCGCATGCACCACACATCGAACGCCTTCCAAGACGCCATTGATCATATTCTTGAAGTAACATCCTGACTAACTGTATCACAATCTCTAATTAACTTATCCAACATTTTAGGTCTGCAAACTGTTGCGGCATGTTGCTGAATCGGAAAGCTTACAAGTTTCTGCTAGGAGTATTGAAGTTAATTTAAGAATCTATGGACCTCAGGTATTTGCCTAGAGGTTATTGTTTTTAGTTAGATAATAATGAAATTTCTATAACCAGAAGTTTGTGAATTTGATCAAAACCTTGGGTAATAAACCATAAATCCTTTCAGCAATTACTTATCTTCACAAACTTCTAGTTACAGATTTTTTATTAATATATTACTAAAGACGCTAACTATAAACAATATTAGTATTTTGAAGACTACCAAGGATTATCAAAAATATGTCTACACTAATAAATGAATGAAAATAATTTTATAATGTAATTTTCTAGGTGATTACAGCAGCAAAAACGTTAGCTTCTTATCCTAACAGTAAAATAGCCCAAGAAAACCTAGAAGTCTTCACCGATATGTACCAATGGCTAGTATCGGATGTAACAGCAATCGTCAAAGACGTCCTGGACACGAGCCACGTGAAACCAGAGAAGCAAGTCTACATGTCCCTTCCACGACCAGGAGTAAGCCAACACCAAAATACAAACTCTTAATCTATATTTTTAATCTGCATCCCACTATTACTCTCTATTTAATTTCCTTTCTATAGATAGCTATTCTCTTATTACTAACTACTACTACTACTCTTTTCTCTATTAATTAGTTTTGATTCTTTTCAATTAATAATACTAAAAAATATGAACTCTTAATTCTTACATAGTTCTTCATTTTTTGCCATTTTTAGGCGGATGAAGCCGCGAATAAGGAAGTTACAGAGAAACACGGAAGTGCAATAGTTAGTAAACCCACTAAAATCCATAATATGGTCAAAATGAGGCTTTTAACACTCGTAACCTAGCTGGCTGCACCGTTGTATTTTGCTTGTTGTGCAGTTTTAATAATGCTTTGTTTTAGAAACACGGAACTACCTCAAAACCCCTCAAGGCCGTACGGTTGGATTCCGAAGAGCAGGCGAAGATCGCCAAGTCTGGTTTGGAGATGAAGTTGGCCACCAGTGAGATGGACGCTGAGACCGATAAGTGGCAGGAGAGTACTGCTGCAGGAGCTGGTGGAGCTCCAATTGAGGTATGTATCATATGATTGATAAAATATTTGGTTCAAATAAATATTTATGGTTACAGGAGAATAATGACATTGTGAAAAGAGCAAAGAATATGTCATCGATGGCATTTTCTATGTACCAGTTTACGAAGGGAGAAGGTGATCTTAAAACTACTCAGGATTTATTCACGCAGGCGGAGTATTTCGCGGAAGAGGCCAATAGGTTGTACAAAGTTATAAGACAATTTAGTTATCAGGTAATTATTACTTTTCAACCTAAAATCTTGATAATGATATGATCTATATTAGAAGAGATATTTCAACCTTACATCTTCGTGTTGGAACTTTTAGAAGAAGTAGCCATATGAACATTTGAATAATTGAAGAAGATAGTCGATTGGTTTTGGCATTATGCTATTGTCAAGACAGATTTGATAAAACATTTGGACTATCTTCTTCAATAATACTTTTTATCGTTAAGATGATCGAACAACAGTATTCTGACTCGATACATCCCATACTTCTCACGCTTTCGAAAATCATTGGTCCCGAAATTCTAAAATCTGGAATGCCATGCGAAACATATTTTGAAATTTTCAGAACCTGTGTTTCTTTTCTAAATTTCCAACCTCTCTCCTGCATTAAATTTTTAAAAATAAAATAAACTGGTATGGTTTGTGCAGAGAGGTTGACCATAAAAATGTTATTTCGTTGGTGATCTGACAATACCTGTTATGTGCATAATATGTATTATGCACTTAGCAGGTATTGTCAGATCACCAACGATTTATTAAAAGTAGTGGTAGAGACAAATCCCTTTTGAAGAGCAGAATGTGAAATAGCAGTTGGTCCGCATCAGTGTTGCCAAGACGTCAAGAGTCTTGAAAATGACGCTATACCGAAATCTTATACTATTCTGAAGGGCACGTATCTCGAATAATTTTATCATAAAGAAGTAAGGTTTAACTTATCCTCTAGTATGATGATCTGTTCATGTACACACACAAAACATCTGCTTTGTAGTTATTTATGGAGAAGGCATTCGGTATATGGGCTGTGTATAAATAGTAACCTTCTTCTTTTCTAGGTTTAAAAATGAAATTGAAGAAGCATTATTTGATTTATTTAAAAATTAGTTGATTACTAATGATTTGTCTTTTTGTAGGTTCCAGGTGGTACTAATAAAAAAGAGCTATTGGAACACCTAGACAAAGTGCCAACATATGTACAAAGGTTACAGTTTAGTGTAAAAGATCATACTGTTGGTAAGGCGGCGACTTTTACGAAGGTAGATAATGTCATACAGGAAACGAAGAACTTGATGAATGTAATATCGAAAGTGGTGACTACATGTTTCGAATGTGCAACCAAGGTATGTAGATTTTGCTCAAGCAGTATTTGGATTATAATTCAGATATTACTCAAGTAAAGTATTGTTGCTTATTACGTAATAGTCATAATAAGCTTTGCCAGATAAATTTTTTTGTATAATCAGTGGCGTATCTAGAATATTTTTAAGGAGGTGCAATCTTGGATGTAAAATATACATTTCATAACTTTGAAGGCATATACATCTAGAAGTTCCATTTGATACGCCACTGTGAATCATATGCTGATATTTGCAAATATAGTTTTTAAAATATAATGAAAAGATAAATATCAATTTTGTTGTATAGTAACTAGGAAATTCAATTAATTTGAAAAATACGATTTTTTCAATATTGCTAATGCAAAGTTTTTACATTTTTTAACTGTATTCTTAGTATGGTATACCTATGCCACAAAGGGTACGATTTCCTTGTACTACACTAGATGGAGTACATCTTCCTCTTCAGCTTAGCCCACAAGCTCTGTATAGGCTGGCGTCTTTCACAGATTACACGACAATGCCAAGAAAAAATCGGTGATTTCGTGTACATACAATTTTTTTTAAATTTAATTCAAATTAACATTTCTAATAATACTAAGTGTTTGGTTTTCTCGAGTGCTAACAAATATTAACACACTTATTTTGCAGTTTTTTTTAATCAAAATTCTAAAACATTTATTCAAAATTCAATAAAACTTAGTGGAAATCACTGAAATTCATTCAAATACAATGAAGTTCTGCAAGACTGAAGGAAATTAAGCAAAATCCAATGAAGTTTAATAGAAAATCAATGAAATCCCTTATAATTTTAAAAATTTAATACAATTCTTTGTAATTTAATAAAAATTGAATGTTGATCCACAAAATAAAATGAAATGATATCAAATTTAAAATTCAATTCAATCTTAACAAATCAATACGAGTCACCAAAATTCATTAAGACATTTTTCATCAAATTTCAATGAAATTTTATAAAAACATATTTTAATTCATTAAAATTTATTCAAATGTAATGAAATAAGAAATAAATCAAAATTTAAGGAAGTTTGATGAAATGTATAAAAAAATTATGAAATGATCGAAATTGTACATAAACACGTTAATATTTCAACTTAGGTATGTTGAAAATAAATAATTACAATTTAAAGAATTTAACAATCGCACAGCTTCTGCTTTTTTAGTCTCCACAGATGAATAAAATTTTGTATCATACTTTTATATGCATTAAGGTGGCACAGATATGCTTTTTGTTTTCTAAGCTAACTATATCTAAAGTTTATTTACTCTTAGGTTGTATTCTTGGAAATTCTACAGGGAATTAATACTTTACACTAACTAAGGGTATATTACATTTTATACTTCTGACCACACTTTTAGAGCTAGCTAATGATTTGAGATAGAAAATATAGAATACATTAATTTTGCATAGTTTATTTTAGAAATAATAGATACGAAGTGTAGATTATTTTGTAGGTAGAGTGATTGTGATGAATTTCATTGTACAAATGTAGATTTATTTAAAATATTGCACAGAATAGTCTTATTCTGTTATATGTTACATGTAATTTCCTATTAATATATCGTTTGTCCATGGTCAGACGTTTCTACAAAATAGTTGGTCTACAAAGAACCAAATTCCAAGCTTTATAATTACTTGCAATCAATTGTTCTCATTTGCCTGACTTCAGGAACTTTTAATACAATATGACAGATAGATATAAGCATACCATTATAAAAATCTATTTTCATGGTAGTTAGAGCTAGAAAAGTGATATTTTTTTATATAGAACAGTCTGATCCTGGACCAATGATGTAGTATAGTATAACACTAAGCTCACGATAAGTGAAATAAGTTGCTTTTTTTTATAAAAGACAAGAAACATTGTATTTGTACATTTAATAAAAAAAATAATTACTAATCAAGTACAGAGTGAGCGTAGATGATTGGGGGACAGTTCAAATTTGCCGCCAAAAATTTGGGGATTTTGTTCGTTCTGAGTTTATCGTTGCGGAAAAAATACTAAACCTAATGTAATTTTTCTTTGGTCATAGGCGTGCGTCGGATTTATTATCTTCTAATTTACCTATTTGAGGCAATATTTGCCAAGACACTGGTTTAGCAACATGAAATCCAAAAAATTTGGCGGCAAATTTGAACTGTCCTCAATTATTTACAATAACCCTGTATAAAACAATAAGAAGCAACGATTTTTCGTTTTTAATCTTATGAATGAATATTGAACTTCTTCATGAAGATAACTCAAAAATTCTGTTTTCAATTATGTCAATTTTGAAATACCTGTGAGATATATTAATTTGGGTTCAGTTACCATCAACAACTAAAATTTAGAGATTGAAACAAAATTCAAATCACACTACACATTTACATTTCTTACTTTTTTAATATTGAAGCATGACATCGTTCTACAGTTTAGTAGTGTAACAGTGCATACATTTATATTTATTAGCATCAACTAATGAACAATATAATATTTCCATATCAAAGGACCTCGCACAAATTATGGAATTTGCATTTTGGTAAGATTTTCTGAAACTTTGTGTTTAGGTACGTTAGGTCTATCTCATCAGAAGTCTCCATGGGCATGAGTGACAAAAATGAACAGTTTATAAACTACAGCTCTAATAAGAATATTCATAGAAAGAGATAGAGTATAAACAGCGCCGCTTAAAATATATAGCATTGTGTCACTCGCGTTTTCCTCTTATGTGTTTTTATGGACAAATATTTGTAGTAGTTTAACGTAGCTCAATTTTATAATTCAGACATTTGTGCAGAAATATCAAAGAATTTCATATATTGCTTCGTAAACAATTGAAGATCTACTGTTCTACTTTTATAACTCAAACGCATTGCTATCTTTAAAATATTGGAAGAAATCTAACGGTTTTCAACGGAATTTGCAAAATACCAAAAAAATCATAGATTGCCTCGTAAACAATAGAAAATCTACAGTTCTATTGTTATCATAACACTTGTAGTAGAAGCACAAGTTAATTTTACAACTCAGACAAATTGCAATTCTTTAATATATGTCCGAAAATTTAATGATTTTTAACAAAATCTACGAAATACCAAAACAAATCGCATTCGAATATTAACTGCGCCATTATTGGTAGGGTATGAATTCCAATAGTGGACAGTAACAATTTTATGGCCGGCTCCGGAAATATCCTCCCCCGACCCTTCCTGGTGCGGAAATTAGCACTCCCCCGACGTGTCCAGTCCCACGTTGGGCGCCAAATGTTACCGGGAATAAAACTATTGTGGTAATGGCAGCAGGCTTTGCCGCCGCCTTTCATCACCACGGACATCCTTCCCTAACGGTACCTTGCTTACAAAAAATATAAATAAAATAGAGTTAAGTTGTACAGTTAGAAGCGCAACGTCCAGTTTATATTGTGCGCGTATATGTTCCCAAATTACCTTCATCAATAAATTATTACAATTCCACTGTGTCGAGCATTTCCATTAAGTTTCCGGTGGCAGCGCGTCTAGCCAGGCGCATCACCGTTAACCTGACGGCGAGGACCGGTCAACCCCGCACGTGGAGCGTGAAAGTGGTGACATCGCGACAAGAAAAAGCAACACGCAACCATTAAAGAGCCAAGAGTTCATCAATACCACACACGACTATCACCAGAAGCACACCTAGGTACACACTGCACGCCAATGGAATCGCCGAGAGCTGTCAGCCATAGTCTTACGTCACACGCGACTGCAACGAAGAGAACGACGTAGACAGATCACCACGGCAGCCTATCCGCCTGCAATAAATACCCGGCCAGCCTCAGAACCAGATACCGGGCTTACCTCCTTCTCTTACCGGAAGGCCCCCATTTGGACGCTGACACTTCTAATCAAACCTCCAGACACTTTTAAACCGTCTGACCACCGGTTGGCCTGGTGCCAGGAAGAAAAGCTCCATGGTCGCCCCTCAGCCTACGAGCACCCAGCGCGCACCTAACCCAGATACAAACGGCTTCCCGGAAAACGACATATAGGTAGTCGCAGTAGATGACACTCACACCAGCATCAGAATACAATTTCATAAATTAATCCAAGTACCAAGAACCCCAAACGTAACACGCACAAGACCCATTTAAGGAGCCACGCAGCTCCACACCGACCAAACCCCACATACACGGTGCACTTCGACGCCCCCACGGCCCTTCTACCGACGTACCTATGTCGCCCGACTACGCTACATGCCAGCGATCTGAGCCGAAATGTCGAAACCCCCCGACGCGCGACACCCGTTAACCCCCGGACAAGGCCAAAATAACAGTCAAGGAACAGCCCTTTAACGCAACCGGGGACAGTCTCCCGGAAAACAACCAGAGCGCCTTCCTTGGAGCTCCAACGATCTACACACCCTGCCTTTCAGCACCCTTCGGAACCGCACACTGACAGCTGCTAAACGGAGACCCCCAGCAGTCACCCCAGTACCGTTACCCCATACAGATCTTTTCTTTCCCAAAAAGGGGGGTGTATTGTGATGATGGCAGCAGACTTCGCCACCACCTGTCATCACCACGAGCACCCTTCCCTAACGGTACCTTGGATACAAAAAATATAAATAAAATAGAGTTAAGTTGTACA
>JARJED010044807.1:0-16779 GCA_030264515.1 Sepedophilus sp. GC000190 | reverse complement strand
CCGCCGCTTCCGGCTCAGGTTCTTGCGGCACAGCTTTCTTTAATACGATTTCCGCTTCAACCTCTTCCTCTTCTTGCACAATTGGCTTTCTCGGCTTCCTCTTACCAATAGTTACTTCTTCAACTTGCGGCTCAGGTTCTTGCGGGGCAACCTTTTTAATCGTAATTTCTTCAGCCACCTCCTCAACGACTGGCTTCTTAGATTTCTTTTTAATTAGAGTAATTTCTTCCGCTTCAGGCTCTGGCTGTTGAGGCACGATTTTCTTCAGCACAATTTCTTCCTCGACTTCTTCTGTAACCTCCGGTTTCTTAGGTTTCTTAATGACCTTTTTAATAGTAACCTCTTCGCTTGTCTCCTCTTGCGGTTTAACGAATGGTTTTAATTTAATCTCCTCCGTCACTTCTTCGGGCTTATCTTTTTGCTTATACCTCAGCTTAATTTCAGGCTCCTCTTCTTCCTCTTTAGGTTTGGGCTTACCCTTAACGATCTTAATTTCGTCGGTTTCGGTCTCCTCTTTCGGTTTCTTTTGCCTCTTATATTTTTCTTTAGGCGCTTCTTCTTCAACCTTCTCAGGTTTCTCAAGCTTTGGAATGTCTAACTCATCCAGTTCGGGTTCTTCGCGTTTAATGTCTTCGAAAGGCTTAAAACCTTCAACCTCCACGCGTTCTGCTTTAGTCTTCTCGATTTTAACTTTCTCTTTCACCTCCTCGCGCTTAACTATGGTAACTTGCTCTTCCACTTCTTCAACCGGCTTCTCAGGCACCTTTCTTAATTTAATAATTTCTTCAACAGGTTCTTCAGGTGTCAACACTTTACCTTTACCTATTTTAATAGCATATTGCACTTCCTCAACTTCTTCAACTTTAACCTCCTTAGGCTTCTTTTTAATCCTGTATTCATCATCCACTTTCTCTAATTCTTGCTTTTTAAGTTCTTCCATTTCCAAATCGATCTTCTCCAGCGATTCAAAGTCTTTCTCAACCGCCTTCATCTTCCTGCGCTTAGTCTTTAGTACCGTTTCGGCTTCCTTAACATTCCTGGATAGAACACCATTTTCTCTATAGATAGGCTCCATTTGTGTGATTACAGGCTTCTTCATGATTTCCGTTAGTGGTGGGAAGTCAACATAGTTAATGCGACTCTTCAAGAGGAATTTAGGCAATTTGGTAGTCTTAGGTTCCTTCTTTTCAGGCACCTTTTCGCGCTTCTTCAATTTAATTTCGGCAAAGTTGACTTTTACTTCTTCTTTTGTTATTACTAGTTTTTGCGGTTTTTTAACTTCTTTGCGCTCTATTTTAATTGGTGTAAGCGCTTCCGGTTTTTCTTGTTTCTTAGGCTCTTTCGGTTTCTTTTCTATAGGCTTAGGAACTTCTTCGACTTTAGGCTTAGGAGTTTCTTCAAGTTTGGGAATTTCTTCCTCGATAACCTTTTCCTCTTCTTCCTCAGGCTTTTCTTCCTCTTCTACAACCTCTTCGCTAGGCTTCTTTTTAGGTTTCTTAATTTTCTTAACCTTCTTAATAACCTCTACTTCTTCAATAACTCTTTCAATTTCCAGCGGCTTTTTAATTGTAATTTCTTCTTCCTCTGGCTCAGGTTCAGGTTTCTTAAATGGTTTAAGTTTAATTTCTTCCGGTTCTACTTCCGGTAAATCTTTTTGCTTAATCCTAAACTTAACTTCTGGTTCAGGCTCTTCCTCTTTAGGTTTCGGTACGCCTTTTTCGAGTGGAATTTGTACGATTTCCGGTTCCGGTTTTACCTTCTTAGGCTTTTTAGGTTTAGGCACTTTCTCTTCAGGCACTTCCTCTACCTTTTCGGGCATTTCCGGTAATTCTAACTTTTCAAGCTCAGGTTCTTCTCGCTCAATATCGAACGGTTTAAACGGCTCCTGTTTAGGTTCCTCGCGTTGTTTTTTGGGCTTCTTAACAGGCTCCTCGGGTTCCTTTTTGACGGGCTTCTTTACAATTTCCTCGACTTCCTCGACCGGTTTTTCGGGTATTTTCTTTAATTTAATTTCTTCTTGCACTTCTTCAACCTGCGGCACTTTGCCTTTACCGATCTTCAGCGTCTTCTTTTCTTCGGGCTCTTCTTCTTTTGGTTTCTTAGGCGCTCTGATTTTAAACGCCTCGTCGACAGTTTCTAATTCCTGCTTCTTTAATTCTTCGAATTCCAAATCCAATTGTTCGAGGTCATCCAATTTAGGTTTCTTATCCTTTAATTTTCTGGGTTTAGTTTTGAGGACCTTTTCGGCTTCAGCTGCGTTTCTTGATAGCACGCCTTGGTCTTTAACGATGGGCTCTAGTTGGCTGATTTCTGGTTGTTTTAAAATTTCTGATAGAGGCGGGAATGTGACGTGTGTCAGTCTGCTCTTGAGGAGGAATTTGGGAAGGGCGCTGGATTTGCGCTCGCGCTTTTCTGGTATTTTAGGTTTCTTCAGTTTGATGGTGGCGAAATTTATTGGCGCTTCTTCCGGTTTGGTGACTACAAGCTTTTGCGCTTTAATTTCTTTGCGCTCAATTTTAATTGCTTCTAGTTTTCTAATTTCAGGCTTCACTTCTTCAACCGGCTTCTCCTCTTTAGGTTTCGGTTTCTTCTTAATTATCTTTTCAGTAATTACTTGTTCTATTACTTTTTCTTCGGGAATAATTTCCTCGATTTCCACACGCTCAGGCTTCTCCGGTTCTGTAAATGTAGTTTTCTTGACGTGCTGCTTCCTTGTAATCTTAGTGACTGTGGTTGTTGTTTTTGCCTCTTCAACCGGTGCTTCTTCTTCGACCAATTCTACGATTGGAGCTTCTTCGGGTGCTTCCTCAATAAATGGTTCTTCTTCAACTGTTATTTCTTCAATTACCAGCTCTTCTTCTTTAGATTTTTCTAATTCCGGCAGTTCTTTTGGCACCTTGTGTTTGCCCTTCTTCTTAGTTTTGGTTATTGTTATTATTTCTTCCTCTTCAATTACCTTAGCTTTGGGTATTTCGGCAACAAATTCATCTTCCGGTTTTTTCTCTGGTACTTCCGGGGTTAGTTTTTTGAATGGCTTGAGCTTAATTTCTTCAGGCTCCTCTTGCGGCAACTCTTTTTGTTTAATTTTGAATTTAACTTCTGGTTCCTCAACAAGCTCTTGAGGCTTAGGAACGCCCTTTTCAAGCAAAATTTCTATTTTTTCCGGCTCCGGTTTTGGTTTCTTTACCTTCTTAGGCTTTTCTTTGACTTCCTCAGGCTTCTCTATCACTTCCTTTTCTAACTGTGGCAGCTCCAACACTTCTTTTTCAACCGGCTCCCTTTCAATATCGTAAGGCTCAAATGGTACCAATTTAGGTTCTTCAGGACCTTCTTTGATTTCCGTTACCGGTTCCTTCTTTTCCTCTTTTGGTTTCTTTACCTTCTTAACCTCAACCTCTTCGATTGGCTTTTCGGGAATCTTTTTCAGTTTAATTTCTTCAACCTCTTCGGTTTTTTCAGGAACTTTGCCTTTTCCAATCTTCAACTTCTTGGGCTCTTCTTGCACCTCTTCCACTGGTTTCTTTTCCGGTTTCTTATATTTATATTCATCGTCCACTTTTTCTAGCTCGGTCTTTTTAAGTTCCTCCATTTCCAAGTCGAGTTTCTCGAGACTGGTTAGATCTTTCTCAATATCTTTCATCTTCTTGCGTTTGGTTTTGACGATTTTCTCAGCCTCACCTATATTGCGTGATAGTATGCCTGAGTCTTTATATGCAGGTTCTAGTTCGGAAATCTTTGGTATCTTCTCGGATTCGGAAAGCGGCGGGAATGGCACGTGTGTAATGCGGCTCTTGAGTAGAAATTTGGGTAGCTGCGAGGAGCGCCTGTCCTTCTCCTTTTGTGGTATTTTAGGTTTCTTAAGTTTAATTTCAGCGAAGTTAATTGGCGCTTCATCCGGTTTAGTGACTATCAGTTTCTGCGGTTTGACTTCTTTGCGCTCAATTTTAATTGCTTCAAGTTTTTCCAGCTTTGGCTTCTTTTTAGGTTCTTCAGCTTTAGGTTCCTCCAGTTTAGGTTCCTCTTTTTTGACTTCTTCTATTTTAGGCTCCTCTTTACGCTTCTTCTCCTTCTTCTTTTTAGGTTTCTTAATAGGCACGTCATGTACAATTTCAACACCGTCTACAATTTCGGTGTACACCTCTTCTTCTTCTTCTTCTTCGGGAATCGTCTCAGGAATGATTTGTTCTGGGAATTCTTCGGGTATATCTTCGAAGACATCTTCAGTTTCCGAAATGTCTTCAGGTGCGTCCTCGAATACGTCCTCTTCAGGTTCCTCGAATACTTCTTCTTTATGGACTGCAATTTCTTTTTTGCCCTTCTTTACTTTCTTGGGCTTTTCAGGCTTGAGCTTCAATTCAAACGGCTCTTCTTCTCTTTCAATACCTTTAGGTTTAGGCGCTGTTAGTTCTTTAATTTCTTCTTCAGGCTCCGGTTTTGGTTTGACCCATGGTTTAAGTTTAATTTCCTCAGGTTCAGGTTGCGGCAATTCGCCTTGTTTGTATTTTAGTTTAATTTCGGGCGTTTCCTCCTCTTCGCGCGGCTTTGGTTTGCCTTTTTCAAGCACAATTTCAATCGTTTCAGGTTCAGGTTTTGGTTTCTTAATTTTCTTTGGCTTTTCTTTGATCTTTTCAGACTTCTCTTCAGCGGGTTTTTCAATTTCAGGCAACTCAAGCACTTCTTTTTCTGGCTCCTCACGCTCTATGTCGAATGGTTCGAATGCGATTTTATCGCGCTCCTCCTCTTTGCGCGGCTTCTTAACTTTTTCTTCCTCTTCTTTAGGTTTCTTTGGTTTTACTTTTTCCTCCACGGGTTCTTCTTTTGGTTTCTCAGGAATTTTCTTTAATTTAATTTGTTCAGGCGCTTCCTCTTCTTTGGGTATTTTGCCTTTACCGATTATTAATTTCTTAGGCTCCTCTTCTGGTTCTTTCTTGGGCTTCTTTTCTACTTTTTGCTTATACGCATCATCCACTTTTTCCAGTTCTGGTTTCTTGACTTTTTCGAATTCCAAGTCGAGTTTCTCCAATTCTTCGATTTCTTTACCAGCATCTTTAAGCTTCCTGCGTTTTGTCTTTGGCACTTTTTCAGCTTCCGCCATGTTATGCGATAGAACACCATTTTCTTTATAAATTGGTTCTAAGATAGCAATCTTTGGTACTTGCTCTGATTCTGTTAGCGGAGGGAAGGTCACGTGCACGATCCTGCTCTTCAGCAAGAATTTAGGAATTTTAGCTTCCTTGCCATCTTTCTTCGTAGGTATCTTCGACTTCTTCAATTTAATTTCGGCCAAATTAACTTCCTCAGGTTTGGTTATCACCAGTTTTTGCGGCTCAATTTTCTTTTTCTCAATTTTAATTGGTTTCAGCTTTTCTGGTTTTGCTTCAACAACTTTCTCTGGTTCTTCAATTACTTTAACGTCTTCGATTTCCTCCACTTCTTCAACGCCCACCTTTTGTTTCTTCACTTTCTTTCTCTTCTTATCTACCTTACCTATTTCCTGCTCAGGCTCAATTATTTCCTCTGCTTGTTCTAGTATGGTCTTATCAATAATCTTTTCAATCTTCTGCGACTCAATCGTGCTGACAGTTACGTGTTCTTTGGTATCGCGTACGCTGATGGCTTTATGGAATTCAACACCATCTTCAAACTCAACTGAAATTATGAATATATATTAACAATAACATCTATATGAAATTAATTTATAAGGATTGGCTTACCAGTAGCATCTTCAAGTTGTGATTCTTCGAAACCAACATCGGTTTTCTTAATTTCACCTGAAAGTGAAGCACCTGGATTAAATTTAGCTCCCAAAACAAGAATTTAGAACATATATTGTGTTGATTCTTACCTAGTGTGTCATCATGTGTATGTTGGTGTGTGATTGTCGAAGAACTATCTTCTAGTGGCTCGGTTGTAGTTGGTTTTGTTGTTTTAATAGGTTTTTTGTGTTTGCGTTTCTTTGTAACTGTTTCGGTCATTGTTATCTCGTCTGGTATTTCTTGCGTGACCGTGACTATGGTTTCGGGTTCTTTGCCGTCTTCCTGAATGGTGACGATTTCAGTTATTTCAATAGCGCCGTCTTCTTGCGGTGCGGGTTTTTGTATAACGCGCTTTTTTATCGTCTTTCTAGTTTTAACATCGCCGACCGTTTCCTCAACGATTTTAATTTCTTCCGGTAATTCTTGAGACACGATTGTGGGTTCTATTAGCTCTTCGGGTTGTATAGGTTTAGTGGTTACGGTTGTTATAGGCTCTTCATCGCCGACTTGTATGGTTACAATTTCCATTACTTCTTCTTGTGGCTCGATTACTTTCTTAATGACCCTCTTCTTAATGGTCTGTTTAGCAGGCTTACCTTCTTCAGTTTTTATCTGCAGTACTGTTATTTCCTCTGGTAGTTCTTCAACGCGCACTTTAGCTTTCTTAGATGTTATTTCTTGCGGCGTAGTTATCTCCTCAACTTCTTCAATATAAGTATGTATATTAGTTTCCGGGGCTTTATTTTCTTCTTCAATGGTAACTATTTCGGTTACTTCAGTTTCTCCTAATTTGGGCTTCTTGATGACGCGCTTCTTTATAGTTTTATGAGTAACTACTCCTTCATCGTCGATAACTTGTGTAACTTTTACTTCCTCAGGTATTTCTTCTATTGGCTCAAATTTATCATCAATCAAACTTTCTTTGCGCACACTAAGCACAGTTACTGCTGGCTTACCATCTTCCTCAATAGTTGTTATTTCAGTTACTTCTTCACTGGCTGGAGTTTGTGTTTTAATGCGGCGCTTCTTCACAGTTTTTTCAACTTTATTCTCGCCAACTGATACTTCGCTGATGGTAACCTTTTCGGGCAATTCCTCAACCAGTTTGGCTTCCGTTTTCTTCATAATGAAAGGCATCAAATCGCCAATTTCATCAAGCTCTAGTGGTTTAACTTTATGTTGCTTTGAAGTCTTTACATTTACGGTTACTTTAGGTGGTTTGTCTTCCTCTTGCGTAGTTATAATTTCTGTGGTTTCGATTTCTTCAGCGCGCGGTTTAATGATTGTGCGCTTCTTAACTACTTTCTTGTCAACAGTTGTTATTTCTAGTGGTAGCTCTTTGATTTCCACAGCATCTTCCGGTACTTCGAATGTTTCAACTGGCATTTCCTCGATTGAAACGTTAACAACTTCCGGTTTGCCATCCTCAATTACGCTTTGAATTTCGGTTATTTCTTCCTTCGGTTTGAGTACTTTTTTAATAACTCGCGTCTTTTCAATTTTTTCAACTTTCTTACCTTGTCGGCTTACTACTTGAGTTACGGTTACCTTTTCCGGCAATTCATGTATTACAAGAATTGCATTCTTAGATTTAATTTCTTCCGGTTTTAACACTTGCGCTTCTAGCACATCTTGATCTATTTTTCTAACAGTTGTGGTTTTAACACTAAATTTAGGTTTGTCATCGTTAATAGCGACGCTTTCAATTTCTGTAATTTCAACCTCATCTTCACCAACAGGTTTCTTGAGCGTGCGTTTCTTGATTGTCTTCTTTTGGCTCCTCCAAGTGCTAACCTTAACTTCTTCAGGCAGCTCTTCCACTATACTCGTTTCAACCGGTAATTTAACATCATCAACTTCTTCATAGCTAACGGTTACGCGCGTTTCTTTATCACCGCCTACTTCAACTGTAGTTATCTCGGTGGTTTCTTCAATTGGTTTAATTGGTTTCTTGATTGTGCGCGTTGTGGTTGTTACCTTAATAGGCGCACCCAATCTACTAATGACTTGAGTGACCTCAACCTTTTCAGGCAGCTCATGTAGGCGCGCTTTGGCCACGAACTTCTTAAGATCGAAAGGTTCGAAAGGCTCTTCCTCCTCAAATGGTTTTAGCTTCTTAAACGTGCTGGTTTTAACTGTAATTTCAGGCTTTTCTTCTTCATCTTGCTGCGTAATGATCTCAGTGGTTTCTATTTCACCAACACCTTTAGGTTTCTTAATAATTCTCTTCTTGATAATGCGCTTTCTTGTTTCTCCGCTTTCGTCTATTACTTGCGTAACTTCAGTTTGCGTTTCTTCTTGCACTTCTAGTTTCTTATCAGGAATCGTATCAGTTTCCTCCACGTCAATTTCTTCAATTGTTACAGTGCTAATCGGTTCTTTGTTGACTTCTTCAACGGTTTCTATTTCCGTTATTTCTTCTTTAGCGCCGATACGTTTTTTAATTGTACGTTTTCGTTCTGTTATTTTAACTGGCCCTTCATGCGTTTCGACTTGTGCCACTGTTATTTCTTCAGGTAGCTCGTAAATTGATTTAGCGCGACGTTTGACTACAGGTGATAGCTCCTCTAATGTTTCGTCATCTGCATAAGTAATTTTGGATGTTACAGTTGTTTTAGGCGCCTCTCCTTCTTCTTCTATAACCACAATTTCCGTGGTTTCAATTTCATCATCGCCTTTCGGTTTCTTGATCGAGCGTCTTCTAACAACGCGCTTCTTGGTTATGTTCTTAGTGGTGATATATTCAGTAACCACTTCTTCAGGCGATTCATGCACGAATTCGCCGGTTTCTTCATCTTCTAGCGGAGCTTCTTGATGCACTGTTATAGTAGTGATAGGTTCTTCGTCGCCTATTTGCACAGTGCTAATTTCTGTGACTTCCTCTTGTGGCTCAGTAACCTTTTTGATCACGCGCTTCTTAACGGTCTTCTTAGCTTTAGTCCCATCATCAGTTATAAATTCGATGACTTTAATTGATTCCGGTAGCTCGTAGATGCTTGTGCGCTTCTTGAGTACTTCTTCGGCATCAATGAATTCCACTGGTAATATTTTAAATTGATCATCCTTTCTACGCGAACCTTTAGGTTTACCAATGCTAGGCTCTTTATCTTCAGGCTCCTTCTCCTCTTTTGGTTTCTTAAATGGTTTCAATTTTAATGTTTCCGGTTCTGGCTCTGGTAGCTCGCCTTGCTTGTATTTTAATTTTATGCCAGGCTCTTCCTCTGGCTCAGGTTTTTTAGGCACGCCTTTCTTAATTTTGATTTCATCCACCTCCTTTGGTTCCTTAGCTGGCTTTTCCTTTGGTTTCTTAGTTTTCTTTGGAACTGCTTTATCCTCTGGCGTTTTCTCAATTAGGGATGGCTCATATTCCTCCAACTTTCTTTCGTATGGTTCAATATCGTATGGTTTAAACGGCTCGAGCTCTACTTCAGCGGTTTCACCAGGTTTTATGACCTCTGGTTTTTTCTTTGGTTCTTTCTTAGCGGGTTTAAGCGCAACTTCTTCCATCGCTTCTATTTTTATCGGCGTTTTCTTTAGTTTGACTTGCTCGGGCTCTTCAGGCCCTTCCGGTAGTTTACCTTTGCCTATTTTTAACGGCTTTGGAGTTTCTTCAGGTTCTGGTGATTTCTTCTTAAGAGGTTTATGTTTGTACATCTCATCGACTTCTTCAGGAGTTTTCTTTTTCAGTTCCTCAAATTCCAAATCAAGTTTCTCCAAATCTGGTTCATACTTCTTGACTGGTTTTAGTTTGCGCTTCTTAGTCTTAAGCACGATTTCTGCTTCTTTAACATTCCTCGACAATATACCGTTATCCCTATAAATAGGTTCTAATTCGGATATCTTCGGTACTTGCTCTTCTTCGCCATGCGTTGGAAAATCAACGTAATTGATTCTACTCTTGAGCCTAAATTTAGGCGCTTTAGGTTGTTTTGGAGATTTTTTTGGGAGCGCCTTACGTTTCTTCAATAGTTGTGGTAAGTCCTCGACTTTAACAACCTCGATTTTATGCGCTTTAGGTTTTATTAGCTCAGCCACCATTTTTTGGGGTTTCTCGAATTTGCGCACAGCAACTGTGGGTTTCTTACCATTCTCTTCAACGGTAACTATTTCCGTAAACTCATCTTTACCATCTTTGGTCTTCTTAATTTTGCGCTTCTTAATAGTGCGTTTAATTGGTTGTTTCGTAATCTCATCGATGGTTTCCACAACTTTTATTTTTTCGGGGTATTCCTCTACCTTAATCGGTGCTTCATGTGCTTTAATAACTTCAGGCGCATTTTCTTCAACGATGACTTGCGCTGGTTTATCGTCTTCCTCAATGGTAATAACATTAGTGATATTATTGCCTTTCTTGATTCGGCGCTTTCGGATGGTTTGTTTGCATATACCAACTTCAGTAACGTTTTCTACTACGCTTACCAATTCAGGATATTCCTCGCATGTAGCCAAGCCTACTTCAGCTGGTAACGTTTCAAAGATTTGCAATTCTTCAAGCTCTGCGTTCTCATATTGTGGAAGACTAGTAGCTTTCTTCAATATTTCCAACCTTAATTGATCGATAATTTCTTCTTCATCTTCAGGAACATCATCTTTGTGCGCTAATGTAGGCACGAATAAATATTTTTCTTCAGGTGCAATCTTCTTCTTACCTTTCCTCTTCTTGCGCACGAATTCATCTTTATGTACAGTTTCCACAGTAACCTGCACATCCGGTTTCTTACCGTCCTCTTCAATTGTTGTTATCTCCGTAGTTTCCATTTGATCTCCGGTAGCTTTGTGGTACAATTTCTTCTTTATTATCTTCTTTTTCGGCGTTTCCGCATGAGTATCTATTAGTATTATTTGATCGGCTTCAGGAAGCTCTTCAACGATTGGAGTCATGAATTTAACATCCTCGAATGTAACCGGCTCTTCTCTTATGGTAACTGTTGTGTCAACTATATTTCCGCCTTCTTCAACTGTTACAATCTCAGTTTTTTCTATTTTGTTACCTTTCTTCTTTTTAATTGTGCGCTTCTTGATAGTTTGATGTCCAATTTGTAAAGTTTCTAATGGTAGCTCTTGAACCAATGTTGGTTCTAAAGTTGATTCTATTGTTTCATATATTACGTCTTCGAATGTTGTTGTTATTTCTTCGCTTGGTGTTTTCTTGAGTTTGGTTTTCTTTACTTTCTTAAGCACTTTTTGTTCTTCAACAAGTGTTTCTTCATCTGGCGCTTCTTCTACAATAGGTGTTTCTTCTATAGGCACTTCTTCGTTTGTAGCTTTTGTTATTTTCTTAGTTTTACCTTTCTTCATTTTCTTAGGTGCTTCCGGTTCTTCTTCAAGAGTTGGTTTTAAATGCTTCTTAATAAACTCAATCCTGGCCAAGTCAATAGCATCCTCTTCAGTCAAATCCTTACCTCTATTAGCTATAGTAGGCACAAATAAGTATTTAGGTTCTTCTTCAACATCTTCAGATGGCTTCTTTTTAAGCGCTTTCTTCTTCTTTTTAACGACTTCTATAACCTCAACTGTAACTTCCGGCTCTTTACCTTCTTCTTCAACAGTTTCTATTTCAGTCACCTCCTCTTTATCGCCTTTGCGTTTCTTAATCACGCGCTTTTTAATAACCTGCTTCTTAACCTTACCTTCATGTGTAACAACTTCCACAATTTTAACTTCTTCTGGCAATTCCTCAATCAATTGCGCAGAAGCCCGTCTTGTATACGGTTCTATGAAACGCGTGGTTTCTTCCTCTTCACTAACTGTAACTTGCGTAATCGGTTTTTTACCTTTTTCTTCAATCGTTACAATTTGCGTGGTTTCTTTTTTGTTACCTTTGCGCTTTTTGATAACGCGCTTTTTGATGGTCTGTTTACCCACCGTTTCTACTTCTTCTGGCAATTCTTCAATCGTTAGTAAAGGATACGGTGCTTCAACTTCATCCGCTACTTCAAACATCGGGCGCTCCTCAAAGCTAACTGTAGTCTCTGGTAGCTTATTGTCTTCTTCAACAGTTATAATTTTTGTTATCTCTTCTTTGCCTCCTTTAGTCTGTTTAATAATGCGTTTCCTGATAACCTTTTTACTCTTCTTACCCTGGCTAACAGTTTCCACTACTTTGACTTCTTCCGGTAACTCCACAATGGCGCGCTCATAAACTTGTTCCGGTTTCTTAAGATAACAAACCCAAACTTCTTTAAGTATGTTTTCTTCGTTAGGAGCTAAATTTTTATTTTCTAAAGTGGGCACCCAAAGATATCTAGTTTCTTCAGGCGCCTCATCTTCAATTACGCTTATATTCACTACCTCCGGCTTACCTTCTTCTTCAACACTAACAATACGGGTGATTTCAACTTTACCTTCGCGCCTCTTTTTAATCGTGCGCTTCTTAGTAGTTTGTTTCTTCAATGTACCATCAGGTGTGATTACTTCTGTGACTTTAATTTCTTCCGGCAGTTCGGTAATATATGTAGGTTCTAGTAATTCTGGTTCCTCCACTGTAATGGTTTGTGTGGTTTCTTTGCCTTCGTCATCTTTTATGGTTAGTATTTCAGTAGTTTGTTCTTTGCCTGATATGCGCTTCTTGATAGTGCGTTTCTTGGTTGTATGCTTTTTGGTGACTCCTTCCGGTGTTACCATTTCGGTTACTTGGGTTTCTTGTGGTAGCTCTTCAATGTAATCGGGTTTGGTTAGTTCCGGCGCGATTTCTTCTTTGACTGTAATTTGAGTTTCCGGTGTTTTACCTTCTTCTTCAACGGTTACTATTTCGGTGGTTTCTTCTTTTCCTCCTTTACGCTTCTTGATGATCCGCTTTTTAGTGATTTGTTTTTTGGTTGCGCCTTCAGGTGTAGTGACTTCAGTTATTTTAAACTCTTCCGGTAATTCCTCGATGTATTCTGGCTTTTCGAATATTTCCTCTTCTTTAGTTATGATTTGCGTTTCTGGTAGCTTTCCATCTTCTTGTACGGATATTATTTGCGTCGTTTCTTCTTTGCTTCCTTTGCGCTTCTTGATCGTACGCGTTTTGGTTATTTGTTTCCTTTTCGTGCCTTCAAGCGTAATGATGTCGGTTACTTGAATTTCTTCTGGCAACTCCTCGATGTATTGTGGTTGGATGATATCGTCTTCTTTGGTTATTATTTGCATTTCCGGCTTTTTTCCTTCTTCTTGCATAGTTATGATTTCGGTAGTTTCTTCTTTGCCTGCTTTACGCCTTTTGATTATGCGCTTTTTGGTGATTTGTTGCTTGGTTGCTCCTTCTGGTGTTGTGATTTGGGTTACGGTCAATTCTTCAGGTAGTTCCTCGACGTAATCAGGTTGCTCGATTATAGTTTCTTCTTTAGTTACGATTTGGGTTTCCGGTTGCTTCCCTTCTTCGTGCACGGTTATTATTTCCGTAGTCTCTTCTTTATCGCCTTTGCGCTTTTTGATGGTGCGCTTCTTGGTGGTTTGCTTTTTGCTAGTGCCTTCCGGTGTTATGATTTCTGTGATGTGTACTTGCTCTGGTAGTTCTTGGATTACTTCCGGTGTTTTAAATTCCGGCGCTTCATTGTAGTACACTTGTGTTTCCGGCAACTTGCCTTCTTCCTCAACAGTTACTATTTCTGTTGTTTCTTGTTTTCCGGCTTTGATTTTCTTGATGACACGCTTTTTAGTGATTTGTTTTTTGGTGAGTCCTTCCGGTGTTACAACTTCCGTTACTTTAATTTCTTCCGGTAGTTCCTCGATGTATTGCGGTTTTTCGAAAATGTCTTGTTCTTTGATCGTAATTTCAGTTTCCGGTTTCTTGCCTTCTTCTTCGACGGTTACTATTTCGGTCGTTTCTTCCTTTCCGCCGATGCGCTTTTTAATGGTTTTCTTTTTGGTGGTTTGCTTTTTGGTAATGCCTTCCGGTGTTACGATTTCTGTAATTTTGATTTGTTCGGGTAATTCTTCGATCACTTCCGGTGTTTTAAATTCTGGCCCTTCGGTATGATATACTTGCGTTTCTGGTAGTTTGCCTTCTTCCTCAACAGTAATGATTTCGGTTGTTTGTTCTTTGCCACCTTTGTGCCTTTTAATTATGCGCTTTTTTGTAATTTGTTTCTTGGAGGTGCCTTCAGCTGTTACGACCTCTGTAACTTTTACTTGCTCTGGTAATTCTTCAATATATTCAGGTTGTTCTAAAACTACTTCTTCTTTGACGATAATTTGAGTTTCTGGTTGTTTACCTTCTTCTTCAACAGTTATGATTTCTGTTATTTCTTCTTTTTCTCCTTTGCGTTTTTTGATGACTCTCTTTTTCGTGACTTGTTTCTTGCTTATTCCTTCTGGAGTAACAATTTCTGAGATTTTAATTTGCTCCGGAAGCTCTTCAATGGCTTCAGGTGTTTTGAATTCTGGTGCTTCTGTGAAGAATACTTGCATTTCTGGCAATTTGCCTTCTTCTTCTACAGTTACAATTTCAGTTGTTTGCTCTTTGCCACCTTTATGTTTCTTAATTACTCTTTTCTTAGTAACTTGTTTCTTGGTTGTACCTTCATGAGTAATAACTTCTGTAACTTTTACTTCTTCTGGTAACTCTTCAATGTATTCAAGTTCTTCTGGAACTACTTCTTCTTTGACTATAATTTCAGTTTCCGGTTGTTTACCTTCTACTTCAACAGTTACGATTTCAGTTGTTTCCTCTTTTCCTCCTCGGCGCTTTTTGATTATTCTCTTTTTGGTGGTTTGCTTTTCGGTAATGCCTTCCGGTGTTACGATTTCTGTAATTTTTATTTGTTCGGGTAATTCTTCGATTACTTCCGGTGTTTTAAACTCTGGCCCTTCCGAATGATATACTTGCGTTTCTGGCAGTTTGCCCTCTTCCTCAACAGTTACAATTTCAGTTGTGTGTTCTTTACCACCCCTGTGTTTCTTTATAATTCTTTTCTTGGTAACTTGTTTTTTAGTAGTGCCTTCAGCAGTTACAACTTGTGTAACTCTTACTTGTTCTGGCAATTCCTCAATATATTCAGGCTGTTCTGGTACAACTTCTTCTCTGACTATAATTTGCGTTTCTGGTTGTTTACCTTCTTCTTCAACAGTAATAATTTCAGTGGTTTCTTCCATATCTCCTCTACGCTTTTTAATTATTCTCTTTTTGGTGGTTTGTTTCTTACTTACACCTTCTGGAGTAACAATTTCTGTAATCCTAATCTGCTCCGGCAGTTCTTCAATAGCTTCCGGTGTTTTGAATTCCGGTGCTTCTGTGAAGAAGACTTGCGTTTCTGGCAATTTACCTTCTTCCTCGACAGTTACAATTTCAGTTGTTTGCTCTTTGCCACCCTTGTGTTTCTTAATAACTCTTTTCTTTGTGACTTGTTTTTTAGTAACACCTTCAAGTGATACCACTTCTGTTACTTTTACTTCCTCAGGCAATTCCTCAACATATTCAGGCTGCTCTGGCACTACTTCTTCCTTGACTATAATTTGAGTTTCTGGTTGTTTGCCATCTTCTTCAACTGATATAATTTCCGTGGTTTCTTCCTTACCACCTATGCGCCTTTTAATAATCCTCTTTTTAGTAGTTTGTTTTTTACTAACACCTTCTGGTGTAACAATTTCTGTAATCCTAATTTGCTCAGGAAGTTCTTCAATAACTTCTGGTTTTTGAAATTCTGGCGCTTCGGTATGATATATTTTCGTTTCAGGCAGTTTTCCTTCTTCCTCAACAGTTACAATTTCAGTTGTTTGTTCTTTACCACCCTTGTGCTTCTTAATAACTTTCTTCTTGATAACTTGTTTCTTAATAATTCCTTCAGCAGTTACAACTTCTGTTACTTTTACTTGCTCTGGCAATTCTTCAATGTATTCAGGTTGTTCTGGTACAACCTCTTCTTTGACTATAATTTGAGTTTCTGGTCGTTTTCCCTCTTCCTCAACAGTAACAATTTCTGTTGTCTCCTCCTTATCACCTTTGCGCTTTTTAATAATCCTCTTTTTAGTAGTTTGTTTTTTACTAACACCTTCTGGTGTAACAATTTCGGCAATCCTAATTTGTTCCGGAAGTTCTTCAATTACTTCTGGTCTTTTAAATTCTGGAGCTTCTGTATGATATACTTGTGTTTCTGGTAGTTTGCCTTCTTCCTCTACAGTAACAATTTCAGTTGTATGTTCTTTGCCGCCTTTGTGTTTCTTAATAATCCGTTTCTTGGTAACTTGTTTTTTGGTGATACCTTCAGCAGTTACCACTTCTGTTACCCTGACTTGCTCTGGCAACTCCTCAATGTAATCAGGATGTTCTGGCACAACATCTTCTTTAACTGTAATTTGCGTTTCCGGTTGTTTTCCTTCTTCCTCAACAGTAACAATTTCAGTTGTTTCTTCCTTACCACCTTTGCGCTTTTTGATGATTCTCTTTTTGGTGACTTGTTTCTTGCTTATTCCTTCTGGTGTAACAATTTCTATAATCCTAATTTGCTCAGGAAGTTCTTCAATGACTTCTGGTCTTTCAAATTCTGGCGCTTCGGTATGATATACTTGAGTTTCTGGTAGTTTGCCTTCTTCCTCAACAGTAACAATTTCAGTTGTGTGTTCTTTACCACCTTTATGTTTTTTAATAACTCTTCTCTTAGTAACTTGCTTCTTAGTAATTCCTTCTGGTGTAACAATTTCTGTTATTTTAATTTGTTCTGGAAGTTCCTCAATAGCTTCTGGTGTTTTGAATTCTGGTGCTTCTGTGAAGAAGACTTGCGTTTCTGGTAACTTTCCTTCCTCCTCAACAGTTACAATTTCAGTTGTTTGCTCTTTGCCACCTTTGTGTTTCTTAATAACTCTTTTCTTTGTAACTCGCGTCTTAGTAGTTCCTTCAGCAGTTACCAATTCTGTAACTTTTACTTCCTCAGGTAATTCCTCAACATATTCTGGCTGTTCTGGCACAATTTCTTCCTTGACTATAATTTGAGTTTCCGGTTGTTTACCTTCTTCCTCCACTGTTACGATTTCTGTTGTCTCCTCTTTACCACCTTTACGCTTTTTAATAATCCTCTTCTTAGTGGTTTGTTTCTTACTAACACCT
>JARJED010044684.1:0-13024 GCA_030264515.1 Sepedophilus sp. GC000190 | reverse complement strand
AAACATTTTTTAAATTAATTTAGTAGGCATGCTAAGAGAGTACGCGCTCACTTTCCCCATGTAAATCCCCATAAGGAAAAATTTGATGCTTTTTCCGCCATTTTGTTTTTGGGGTACCAAATTATGCTAATTATTATTAATTGTACAAGTTTAAATTGGTTCAATCCATAATAATAAGCACAATTTGGTACCCCAAAAAACAAAATGGCGGAAAAAGCATCAAATTTTCCCTTATGGGGATTTACATGGGGAAAGTGAGCGCGTACTCTCTTAGCATGCCTACTAAATTAATTTAAAAAATGTTTCCAATTTTTCAAATTATTGAAATGCAGAATTCATGAAAAATCATTGAAAATTCAGATAGTGATTTTAATACAATTTATTGAAAACTGATCGAAATTCAATGAAATTCAACGAAAATTTACTGAACTTTATTTAAATTCAAATCAATTAAAAATCTAACAAATTATTATTAATATTAACGGTTTCATTAAAATTTAGAGATTTTTTTTTATCAACCGTAAAAATTTTCTTCTAACATTTTTTTTATGTTGAAATAAAATATTTTGACAGCTGAAACGATTTTTTTAACATTGATAAAACATTTTTTATAGATGAAATTGCATTTTTATTTATTGTAATGACATTCTTGACAGTTTAATTAAAATTTTGATGGTAAAATGACTTTCGACAATTGCAACAATATTGTCGATGTTGAAATGACATTTTTTCAGTTCAAAAAGGAGATATGAATTTTGCAAAAAATACATTTTTGGAGATGAGATAAAAAATGTAGGTACAGTAAAATGACATTTTTGACAGTCGAAACGTGATTTTTGAACAACTGAAATAAACATTTTATAGTAAATTTACATTTTCGATAGTTAAAACATAATTTTTGACATTTCAAGTAAAATTCAACAAAACGAAACGTGATTTTTGATAGTTGAAATAAAATGTTGACCGTAAAATGACATGTTTGAAAGTTATATAACATTGAAATGATATTTTATGACTGTGAAATAATGATTTTGACATTTATATAACTTTTGAGAGTCGACATTGTTAGCAGTTTAATTGAAATTTTTTAAAATGATCATAACGACATTTTTGACACTTGAAATGACAATTTTAACAATTTTTTAAATTAAAATTACTGTTTTTGATTCTGAAATTATTCCTAAAGACATTTTTGACAATTATTACAGCTGATGTGACAATTTTGGCAGTTAAATTTTGGTGGTTGAAACGAAAAAAAAAATCAGGAATTCAAGGAAAACTTGAGTTTTGTTTGTAAAATTCTATGAAATGTCGAATCGGAATAACATTTCTTTATGTAAAATTCAATGAAATTTTACAAAAATGTCAACGAAAGTTCATGAGAAAATCGGTTAAATTTAATTCAAATTTTAAAATCTCGTCAAAACTCAACAATTTTATAAAGTAACTAGCGTTTTCCCGCGACTTCGTATGTTACAACTTATTTTTTTTGTAGTTGCGTGGGAGATCTTTAATAAGGTGCGTACAAAGTTGCCTATCTTTTGACTTTCCGATGTGCGCATACCACGGTCATACATACAGGTCTGGAAACGGTGGTGCTGGGGCTGTCTCGCTTATTGTCGAAATTTTTTATTTCGATTTACGCCACAAGGATCGCAGGGGGTCTATAAGACAATCTCCCTATTGGCTTCTTACTGGCTCACACAAAATCAATAAACAGCATGCACGCTGAGAAACCAATGTGGAGATTGTCTTATGGACCCCCAGCGATCATTGTGGCGTAAATTGAAATTAATAATTTGGACACCAAAGGTGCTAGTCCCTACCACTGAAAATCGGCTGCGTCGCAGAATAGTATTTACGACCGTGGCGCATACTTATCAAATGTGGACAGATACATTTTCAGGATATATAGTCACCTATCCTGTGCGCCTGCGAAACTTAGGATATGTGTACCAAATTTTATTGAAATCGGATGAGGAGTCTTAGAATAGTCTCAAATCAAACAGGCAGACAGACATACAGAAAAGATAAATTATTATCAACCTAATAATGATCATGGAAAAAAAGCGAAAATTATTAAAAATCTCATCGAAATTTACCAAGAATATATTGAAAACTGATTAAAATCATCAATTTGTTTTAAGAAATTGTAGGAAGCAAACAAGAATTATTGAAGATCATTGAAATATGGTAAAAAAAACTGTGAAAATTGTTATAAGCAATTAAAAGACTGTTGAAAAATGATGAAAATAATCAAAATTCGATAAAAGTTGTTGAAATTTTACAAGAAATCACTGATGAAATACAATGTTTTTTTTTTTTTTGAGAAATTGTTGAAATAAAACAAAAATTGTTGACAATCGACATAAATAATTGTAAAACGTTGGTTGAAAAAACATTGAAAGTATACAAAAATGAACAAAATTTATTAAGATTTTGTTAAAAATAAAGAAAAGCAATTCAAAATTCATTAAAAGTAACAACGAATTTTGCTACAAATAAAAAAATAACAATAGAAATATATATATTGTGAAAATAGTCAAAATTTGTTTAAAAATATTTGAAAATAATCAAACCATTTAAATAAATCATTGAAAATCGTTAGAAAATAATCGAAAAATAATGAGAATTGTTGAAAATTATTTAAATTTATCAAGAAATTGTTGAGAAATTTATGGAAATCATAAACATTTTTCTGAGAAATCATAGATGATTAACAAATTTGTTGCAAATCATTTGAAAATTCAATAAAAAATTATTGAAAAATCATCCCAAAACTATGAAAATTGTAATAAACAATTAAAAAATTATGAGAATAATCTAAATTTACAGGTAGAGTAACAGCGGCTGATGCTGGAGGTCGGGGGTTCGAGTCGCCTCTGAGACATTAATTTTTTATTTGCATTTTTAATTCATTTATCTGTAGGCAACTACGTAAACTATTATACATGTAAATTTCACAGTGCCGGATTACATATGGCGTTAAATGACCCAAATATCAATAATTAAAATTTGTTAAGAAATTATTGAAATTGATCAAAAATCAGTAAAGAATTTTCAAAAATAATTACAATTTTGCAACAAATGATTGAAAACTGCTAAAAATCATAATTTTTTTAGAAAAATTGTTAAAAGCCATTGAAATATAAAAAAAACTACACAAAATATAATTTAAAATCAATGAAAAACTTGACAAATAATCGAAAACTCATTAAAGAAACAATCTTTAAATATTCAATGAAGTTTCTGAATAAATTATTGCAAAACAATAAGAATAATTAAAAAAATTATTAAGAAATTTAAAAATATATATTTACAAGAAAACATTGGATAACAGGGTCATTTGTTAAAAAACATATATCAACTAATTATTAAAAAATAGTGAAAAGAATCAAAATTTATTGCGAAATCATAAAAAAAAATCAAAACCCTGCCACTGATTTGTTGAGATGTCATTAGAAATAAAGCAAAACTACTGAATTTCAAATATGTCGAAATTTCTTGAAAAAAATTTGTTTTAAAGAAATAAAATGAATAAAATTTTTTTGAAATTAATTCTTTGAGACATAATGAGAAATACACGAAAATCATCAAATTTTTTTGAGAAATGGTAGAAAATTAACAAAAATAATTGACAAACATACAAAAACATAGATATTTCCTCTAAACTTTACAAAAAAATCTTCGATATATAATAATTTTTTTAATGTGAAAAATTAACAAAAATTGTTTGAAAAACGTTGAAATTTTATTGAAAAGAAATTGAGAAGCAATTAAATCGATTGAGAAATTAATAAAAATCATTGAAATTCTCTGAAAAATCACTAGAAATACATGAAAATTAACAAATTTTATTGTGATGTGAAAATTATTAAAATGTTGAAAACAACAAGTCAAAATTTTGTTGAGAAATCAAAGATAATAAACAAAAAATGTTGAAACTCAACATTAAATAAATGAAAAGCGCTTTAAAATAATTGAAAATCAATAAATTTTTGGAGAAATAATAATCAAAATCTGTTGTAGTAGTAGTATTGATATTAAAACAAAAAAATATAAAAAAATTAATGTGTTAGTGAATATTTGTACGAGCGTAATTATGCAAAATATGCAAATAACAAAAATATGACTAAACAAATAGGACTCAAAATTCATAGTTTATTTTAAAACAGATTTATTTCTGATCCAAAGTCGCATGAACAAAAACATGTATTAGCATATTTTTGGTTGATCTAGTAATTACAATCAAAAGCTTCAATAATATCCACGTAAAGTGCTCCAAGAGAGGGTCCGCGCGAAGAGCGCACGACTACCTGCGGCACCACTAATCGTACACTCGAAGTGCGCGCCTGGATTTTTCTGTACCACGCCTGGGTCAAATGAAAACGGCACCCAATCAATTTTACGTCAGGCGAGATAGAGTTAATTGCATTATGTATGGCTTTTTCGATTTTTAGGTAATTTATTATGAAAAAGTGAATCAAATTTTACAGAAAATCAGATAATGTTTTGGAATTTCATAAAAACAAAAATGAATGAATTGCCATAGCCACCAATCACCAACATTTATGACTAGATGAAAAAAAATCTCAATGATTTCTTAAAATATTCAAAGGAAATATGGTACATATCTATTTAAAATGCAGTTTTATTGTTCAGACTTTAAAAGTAGTACATGTTATTAAATTTGTGCCAGAATTGACCGCGAAAATAGCGTAAGGAAATAGCGACTCTTCCAGGCGCGCACTTCGAGTGCGTCCCCAAAAGATATAGTTTTTATGGCTTAACTACAGTTTAACTTTGTGTGGTGTTTACAAGCCCGTCATGCCATGGGTGCTGAGAATCCCTTGCCACATAGATATTTCTTATAATCTGCAAGGATTGTATTAAGGAACATCTATTGAGAATGTCTTTTTGAAACCTATTTGCAGAAATAACTGAAACATATCAAATATTGTATTACGGCCCATAACGTACCCATCTCGGTTCGGCACGCGCCGTTGTTTGCATTTATCTAGTGTTATAAGTTATAAGTTATAAGGATCCGTTGTGAAACTCTTGAAAAGTCAGAGTCGTAAAACACTATATCTTTTGGAATATGTACTATCATCGTGAATTCTTCTACTTGTTACTTTGGCCTCTTGAGATACAAATCAGACACTGTTTATAGACATTGTTTATGCGACGTAATTCGTGCCGATCATTATAGAATCGAAATTTTTATATGTGGAATGTCCTTTTTTTTCCTTATTGTTGGACTCTCTTTTATCTGGAGTACCTGCTGCGTTCGCGGCGTAAAGGAAGGGCAGGTGTTTTCATTTCGTCGGTTGCACTTGAGACGCGCGTTCCGATTGTGAACGCGGTTCACCTGCCCCCATATCGACCAATGGACGAAAGGCCGCAAACTACCTGCATTTTATTAACTTGTGAGTATGTGTGTCCTCGGCCGCCCGTTAAAAGTGAAGTAAAAAAATGAAGAAATTTTTATGCGCCCGGTGATGGCTACGTGAACGATATTAAAAAATTTACGACGGCGGATAGTGGAGTAACGTGGCGTGCCGAACACCAGTAAATAAATTTCAATTACAAACTAGGGGGTAATAGAGAAATATTTCATCCGGGCCCATCCGCGCGCGAGTCTTCCGAACGCGGCGGGGGGTTGCTGTAAAATCGCCGATGCTTCGGAAAAGCTAAATGGAAAAAGTTTCTTGACGCGGCCGGAATTGGAATTTTAGAACAAAAAAAAACGTGGAATAACAGATTTTAACAACATCCTTAAGTTTGCGATTTTAACAGTATTCGGAAACTTAAATAACTTCTCGTTTTATTGTGCTGACGAGGACAACAATTCCGAAACAGTAGGTATTCATAGTTTAGAGAATAGTAATGTTGGATCAAGGGAAATCTAGGATTTGGTAGAGGAGATAAAGTATTACTGCAAAACGGGAGGATTAAAAAACGTTGTATGTTTAAGAATAAATAGAGGTACAGCATGGCAAATATACGAAGGCGAGCGGTAAATAAGTAAGTAGTAACAAATAAGTCTCCCCCTCCCCCCGTTTTTTGTCATTCCCTTGTGTTGGACTGCGACAATTCGAGAAAGCTAATCAAATCACAATGTAGTTAAGCAGTCAGTGGAGAATTCAAATTTTATTCGGTGTAAACTAAAAATTCTCCCGACGTTTTGGCAAATGAAATTTCTGCCAGTCGCACACCGTCGACGAGTGAGTGGTTTACAAAATGCACTGTGTACGACGTGAATGTTTGAACCTCATATTATTACTTAATCAAATCATTAAAGTTTGTGCAAAACATATTGTAGTCAGAGTTGAAGTAATTAATATTGCATGGTCAGTGAATATACAATATTAATGGATAAATCTAGTACAAACAGTGAGGAGAAAACGTTTTATTTTAAATCTTTAAACAGCTGTCGGACATATATCTAGTGCACATACTGAAACTTGCTTCGATTTTTCTTAAATCCTTAATGATCCAGTTTGTTTATTATTTTTATATTTCTTAGAGTTATTTATTTTGCAAATGAAGCATAAAAGTGGATAAATGCCAGAAAAATATTATGACAAGTTGTGTTTGAGATATCAATATCAATTAGCAATTTTTTCTGATGTCTCCTGGAACAAGATTATATTAACAAAAATTTCATTATTTATCAAAAATGCCAATTCACTTTCCAAACATAACATTTCAATTGTCAAAACTACATTTTGATTGTGAAAAACTACATTTTGATTATGAAAAACGATTTTTCAATGGTCAAAAATCATATTTCATATTTCAAACTATCAAAAATTAGATTTCACTTGCAAAAATGTCACATTTTTTATCTGTGATTACCAAAAATGTTGTTTTAAATGAAGTTTAACTTAACAGTTTCAACAATAATATTATACAATTAAAATATTAACACTTCTACTGCCGAAAATAACACGTCAAAAAATCAATTCGAATGTAAAAAAATGTCAATGTTTAATTGTCATAAACGACATAAATTTCGATACCCTCAAAAATTTGATTACAAAATGTAACGAAATGATATTTAATCATAAAATGTATCATTTTTTTTGGGCAAAATTGCTAATAAAAATTTTGTCTTTAAGCCAATTTAATAAAAAAAATACATTTTTAACAATATTTTGTATGCAAATTTTTATTTAATTTTAGAACTTGAATAATTTTCGAAAAAAAAAATAAGAATTTTAAATGATTGATGGTGATGAAAGCATTTTAAAAATACTTAAAAAAATCAGGTAATTAAAAATGTAAGTGATGAGGCGTTATTAACTTTCAAATAAAAAAATTAAGTGATTTTTCAAACAATTAAAGAATATTTTTTAGATTTTACAGAAAAAACCAAGTGATTTTCAGAAATGTTTAAAAAAATGATAAAAAATCAAACTAATCAGCTGATCTGATTTATTTTAAATTTAACTGAAGAAAAATATAAAAAAAAACAATTTTTTTCCAAAAAATCATATGAATTCTCACAATTTCATCTTCAAAAAACAGGCGATTTTAAACTATTACTAAAAAAAATGACGAAAAACCACCATGATATTTTGATTTACTTCCAAAACATCATGTGATTTTAAAAAAATTCTCTTTTTAAATAATTTTGAAAATAAACAAATTCCAAAAACTCTAGCGATTTTCTACAATTTTCTAAACAAAAAAATTGAAAAATGTCGATGATTTTTTGATATTTTTAAAAAATTCAAGTGATTTTCAAAAATTCTTCAACAAGAATTAAAGATTTTTATAGTTTTTTTCAAAAATCAAACGATTTTCAGAAATGTTTCCGAAAATTCTAAACATAGGGATTTAAATAATCAAAACAATCAACTGAACGAAAAACACAAAAATATTTTTTAATGAAACAAAAACAAGATATTTAAAAAAAAATCATAAAGAAAATAATGAATGTTTGAAAATGTCCTTAAAAATAAAGCACAATTTTTTAAAATAAACTAAATCAATTCTAAGTTTACATGATTATCAGGGATTAAAATAAAAAAAAAAATTTTTTTTTATCAAGAACAAATAATAAACAAGTGATTTTCTTATTTGTAAATTTTCCAAACAATCAAATTATCTTTTTTGTTGCTTTCTTTTTTATTTTCCTTATAATAAACATTATTAATATTATTAATTTATTAAAAACTTCAACCAGTTTCGAACAAAATGAAAATTAAAAAAATTAAAATAAAATCTTCGAGAATTTTGCAAAAAGAAGTTTTTTTTTAAATTTTCTAAACAAAATCGAAGGTTTTTAATTTTTTCACAAACTTAAATGATTTTTAAAAACGTTTCCAAAAAAATCAAAAAAAAAGTGATTAAGAAAGTTCGAAGATTCTTGATTTTTTTTTCATGGCACAATCAAGTGGTTTATAAACAATTTTCAACAATTTTCTATTTTTCAATATCAATCAAGTGTTGTTTTTGTTAAAAATTAAATGATTAAAAAATTGGAAGGCACTACAAGCCATTTTATAAATTTTCTAGAAAACCAACTGCTTCTCAACAATTTTTCAAAAATTGTAAGGTTTTTTTCTTTTTTCTTTTTTTTTTCTTTCCAAAAACAAATAGAGCCTTTTTTTATAATCATGTTTGGAGAAATAAAAATCAACATTTTTAATATACTTAACAAAAGTGTTTTTTAAAAATGTTTCTAGAAATTCGAAAAAAAAGTCGATCTACCAACTGAGCTACCGAGTTACGTATCCCTAGAGTCAGAAATTTTTAATTTGCATTTCAGCTTACATACTCTAACGTACGGCGTCAAAAGTCCCAAATAGCAACATTTAAAAATGTTAAATTTTCAACAACTGATATCAAAAATATATAATTTTTTTAAATAAAGAATATTTGGAACTGTAAAATACTAATTCATTAAAAAAACTAAAATAATCAAGAATTTTCAGAAAGTCAAAGAATTCTATAATATCAAAAACGTCAGAAATTTTTATTTTAAAATTATGAACATTGAAAAAGAGAATTAAAAAAAACATGAAATTTCTTCATTATTATTAATTTCATTGATTTTAATTGAATTCTAATATTTTAAAATATCTTAAAAGTTTTTAAAAATTTCCCATTTTTACAATTTTCTTAAAAAAATATAAGAATATCTTCAAATTTGTATTATTTAAAAAAAACTCGAAATTCGCATTTTTGTTTCTTTAAATATCTGAAAAATAATTAAAATCTTCTCAAAAATTCCACAAAATTTCTGATTCTATTGAAATTGTCAATATTTCTTTGTGAAAATCGTATAAATTTCTTTAAAATTAGTATCTTTTCTTAATATTTTTCAAAATTCTTTGGGTATTTCGAGAAAATCTACAAAAAATTTCAATATTTTCATAAATTACTTTAAATTTTGTAGGGGCAGACATTAAACGGCTTATTAGGGACATATATCATTTTTATTTAAAAAATCCTTATATATAATATTTATATAAAACTATTTTGATCAAAATTCATAACACCGTATTATTTAATTTAATGTGAAGAATTGATTATAATATATTATTATAAATTAATGTGCGATATAATAAAACAAAATATGAGAGAATGCTAGATCGCATTGTTTAAATTAATCTAATAAAAAGAGACATATTGACAGTGTATTGCAATATTAATTATTATTAATAATGTATCACAAAGGCTAAATTCCCGACTAGTAAATATATCACGATAATTCAATTCACATATTGTAATTTGATGTGGATTTAATTAAATGGCCATTGGCAAAACTGAAACTGACACTTGCTGTTTCTACAAACAAAAGCAACTGGAACAGTCGCGTATATATGCAGTGCTATTGTGAAGGCACTTCTCAACAAACACAACATCAACATTTGCAAGTTCTAGGGGATATAAGGGAAATGCCCTCCGGAATAATGATAAGCTTCTTCAACTTGGATTATAATATAGTTTCATTATCTAGTAGTTGGTAAACAATTTCAAATGAAATATTAAATAAATTCAAGCACTTGTATAGTTTTACTAAATATATATTTTTTTATTAGGTTTCCATAATCTTTCAAGAAGAACTAATGAAAATTTAACAACAAAATCATATATTTAATTAAACATTTGTTTAAATAATTTTAAGGAAATATGACAATAGCAAATAATAATAATAGAAACAATATTTCTAAAATAGTTTTGAAGATTGGTATTTGTTGCTATTATTTAAAAACATCCTATCAATTAAAAAAACGCTTAAAAGGAATTTTTACGTAAAAGTTAATAAATTTAATTCAACAGTTTTATAATATATCTAAAAAGTGAATAGAAAAGTAATTAGTAATGTTATATCTACATATGTAATATAAGCTTCTGAACATGAAACAAACAAAATTAAAGTTAAAAAATCTTGAATTTCACTTCACCTTTACGTGAAAGCTTCTCATATGTAATCGTAATTGTAGATAAATATTGACTTTTTGAACCAGACTAGACATTATACAGTAGTGCGTTTACACATACAACGCAAACTTTCACTTTTTTTTATAAAATTGTAATTATGAAGCTGGAGGACAGGAAAAAAACCTTCGAAATAATTGGCGTAATTGAAAGCAGGTGTTGATTTTACTGGATAAGCAATTGTATTATTGTGGTCTGGAATACACGCTGTAATTTCAGTTCTTTCTAAAAAAAAAGCTGCCGGTTTTTCACATTTTCAATTACTGTATTGTATTTTATTAATATAGTCGTGGGAAATTGGCCATGCTACTATGTTAACATAACAAAAGGAAATGTTTACACTGCTAACGCGTTTTTCGTATATGTATCAGATTTAAATAATTTAATTCTATTTTCGTATTTACATTTTGGATATTGCGGAAATAATTCCATTGTGTTTTGTTTCAGTCAATAATTTCCCTGTAAAGAATTTTCATATTAATAATGTTAACTGTCTGTCGATTATGTAATTAAGTTACTCTTGTCGAATTTAGTTGTTTGAGGATTAAGTAATCTTCGGGTCTAGGAAGATGGTGGTATACTCTAATAAATTATAGAAGCCCCTATCAATTTGCCTACTATCGCTCCCACAATATATGGCCAATTGTTACGTTACCATAAAGCACTATCAGATTTTAGGGGGTTGCAATTTATTTTGCAAACAAACAAAACTAAATTGACAATCAACAGGCTTTTTGTGTGTTTTACAATTAATTGAAATGTACGTTCGATGATCCATGCTTATTGAAATTATTCAATTATTATTTTACTAACAAACCTGCTGTTTGTTTGAAAATAAAATTATTTATAAAAATATGATGTGAACATCCACATAATGTACTTTGTTAATTTGGTTATTTACAGTTTGCATTTCCTAAAAATAATATCACAAGTAGATAAATGTCTAGTATGTTGCACAATAAACCAACATCATAATGTGTCATTACAACACTAGTGCTGTAATGTATCATATTACAACTTGATTGTAGATAAAAATAATTACGAAAACAAAATTGTTCGCACTATAATGGAGATGATATTGTGTGTTTGTGTGTGTTAAGTTATTATTGTTGTGTATAATGTTTTGTTAAGTTTCGGGGCTGGTGTGCTCGGAACAATAATAATCGGACAAGGTTGCCGAGCGTGTTTATTTGGGGTAAACCGCAGGTGGCATTATGTTGTAATGCAGTTTCTGCCGCCAGTTTATTCCGCGCGCCGGTTTTCGGCTATAAAGTGCGCGTGTTTGATGTTGGGGCCGCCCCGAGACCGAACGGGTCATGTTTAATTAGCAAATAAATTACCTGGTTCTTTGTCTTTCCGCACATAACAGCTGTCGCTCGGGAGTGATCCTTGAGCGAATCGAGTTCCTCTCGAATCTCCAGGATCTCCGCCTCGTACTTGGCGTTCCTGTTACGCGCGACATCGAGCTCCTTATTCAAATTGGAGACGTCCGTCTTGAGGAGGCTCAGCTCGCCGTCGACTTCCTCGTGATTCTGCAGGATCGCGGTGGCGTTCACGGCGTTCTGGAGTTCGCCGAGTTCGAGACGGACCTCCGTCAAGGCGTTCGAAAGCCACTTGACCGTCAGGTGGTCGTTCTTCTCCTGATTGCCGTGCTGCGAGTGGTGGATCCTGCGCGGGCTTCCGGTCCTTAATTGATCTATATCCAACCTGCGACAATAAAAGAAGAAATACGTGAGTCCCGCTGGGAAACCTGGGAACATGTTTTTGCTTTTGGGCGATAAATTTTGCATGTTGTCGTGTCATGTGTTCTTTTGCCAGTCCGCAAACATTGCGGTGCGTTTATACGACGTATTGCTTTTATTTCTACAATTGTTCCTCGGGGCTAGGACGAGATAAATAAATGGACTGAAAGGGTTTAGCCTAGAGCCACGTAATACTGATAACCACCAAACATTACAGATAAAGAAAAAAAAATCATTTGGATTTGGACAGTTACTTTAAAAATCCAGTAAATATAAAATTGATTTATAAGAAGTAATAAAAAGCCCTTAGTATTTGCAAATAAATTTAATTGACATTAATCTAAGCAACATCTACTTTCTTGGCTATATACCACGCCGGACATTGGAAAACATGTGTTTTAAAAAATCGAAGAGGAATTGAATTGATTAACTTAATTATTATTATTACTTCGTATACCATTCTAATTTAATTATAATAATATTTCAAACATATACAGAGCAAAAGAACAACATTGTATAGTATTTAGTTTTGCTGCTACATGCCTCAATTGCAGTGGAAAAATATAATAAAATTTGATATTCTTACACTAAATAAATAATGAGTAGGATTAGTATAATTATGCACTAATATAATAAAATAATCAAAATATGTATGCAAATATGCATGAAAAATAGAAAAAATATGCACAATAACTTTAAATTAAATAAACGGTATTATGGTATAAAATTAAAATTGGTTTTTTATTATAAAATAATGAAAAAAAAAAACAAATCTACAAATTATTGAAAAAAAAAAATTATTTAACTTTATATTGGAAATTATTTTT
>JARJED010044318.1:0-10123 GCA_030264515.1 Sepedophilus sp. GC000190 | reverse complement strand
AGATTTTTTATTTTTTTTATTTATTTTAATGCATTTTAGTCGTCTACGGCTCTTCAGTTAGGCTTTGTATTCTGATAATTGGATTTGAGTGCGAGTAATGTACTTTCAGTTTCTCTTAGTTATGAGATACACTAATTGACTAGTGAATTAGCAAAAAAACTGAGGGCTTCTAATTTATTTATTGAATAAATATTTGTAGCAGGGTCTTTTGTTATATTAATATTTTAATGTAATACTGGTTTTGCTTTAAATACATTTTATTATTTTGTTATATGCGTCCTTATTTATAAGTTTCAGAAAAAAATGTAATAATAATAAAATTTAGTAAACAATTGAAAACATAAAATAAAAATAATATTTTGCTTAACTAAACCCGAAACTTTTAAATGCCTCAGGGAAAAATTTAAACATCATATTTATGTACATTTTATGTTTATTTTATAAATAATTTTAAATTGAAAAATATAGAAATTTTATGACCCACTAAAAGTAAAGATTAAAAGAAACTGTTCCACGTCTGAACTAGAAGTATCAAAACATGTTTCTTGATTGTGATAATATTAAATCAATATTTTTGATCGGTAGTTAAAATATTGAATTAAATATGAAATTCATTATTTATATTATAAGGAATTTATTTCTAATAGATAAAACTGTATTTTAATAATATAGACATATATAAATGCATTTTGCAACTCTTACGTATTATGCGGATTTCAAATAACTGCAAATATTCATAGATTTAAACGCTTGAAATAAATTTAATTAATTATTGTGGTAAATTAATATATGTATGTGTATAATAGGTATTATTTAATCAACTAATTTCATAATACTAACTTTCATTACAATTTGAAGTAATGTGACAAATTGAATATGATTATATGATTGCATTGCAAAAGTAGTTGCAGTCTAATGAAGTAGCAGCCCAGTCTTTTTCAAACTTTTGTTCTTCACGTACCAGTTGATTTATCTTATAGCTAAACCACGTATTCTTTCTACATTGGATATTAGCTATACGTGGTTTACTGAAATGGCATTTTTTATGGTTGCAATGACGTTTTTGGCATTACATTTTTTATTTTCAAATTAAATAACATGTTGTAATGACGTATTGTCCAAATTAGTTACTTTTTAATGGTTTACTACATAAAGATAGAACTATCTCTTTCCTAACACATTTATTAATTTTGATATTTGGTGCAAATGAACATATTTATTATCTAATTGACTCATTATTTGCATGTGTGTTTGTAAAGCATTTGTATCAAAATTATGTAATTTCTCTTATAAAATGAGCCTGACAGCAATCCTACTGAAACCAAACCGCATTATTCCTGGCAATGTTATCATTAGCAGTAATGAAAAATGCATGTATTCATGTATTTAGTCTCTACCACCAGCTATGTTTTTAGTTTTAATGTAATAGTTAATTTTATAAATAATTATTCTTATATAAGTTTCACATTTGTGCAAATTTTAATTTTAATTAACATTTTTACACTCGTCTACGTATATTTGCTATATTGCATTAATTTTCTATTTTTTTAATATTGTGCTTTCCGAAAATATTTATTTATAAAAGCTTTAATTTTTTTAAATTCATAAATTGATACCCATTCCCGTTATTTTAATATTCATAATATGTACACCCACTCGTAGTTCTTTTATACCAATAGTCGGGCATGTTAAAATAGAAGCCTTGTAGAGAAAGTTGGGCGATATCTGCCATCTCACTGCTTATTAAAATTCTTAAAATGATAATTGAGCTACTCTTTGTTTTGGAAGAGATGTATTGTTCGTATTATTTTGTAGGTGTACATGTACGTATCGACATTTTAACAATGGAAGAATGTACACTGGAGCTATAAGTATGCTAATATTATGCATTCGTGTTAATTTCAATTTTATTTTCGTACTACAAAACCAAGTTTGAAATATCATACTATAATAATAAACATAAGCATCTTCACGGATTTCATTGCCCTCAATGTGTAGATGTATATGTGTTACAAATGTATAATTAAAATATTTTAGTTCAATGTGTAAATTACCCAACAATTGATTATGAATTATTTCTTTAATAAAAGTAAAAAAAAATAATTATGTAGAATTTTCTGGAAATAGTACAATAAGCAACTGTACGAAAAACAGACCGTTGAAAATTGATGTAAGAAATAGTGAAAAAAAAATCACTCCATATTTACATATCTTGCGCCAATTTACTCTTTTCTCGGCAACTACAACACCCAACATCGCTGATTATTTGAGAACATTAAGGTCTACTTCTGTCGCGTTCTACTTTTATTTATATTTAAATTTTTCTTCAATTTTACAGAAATTCAGAAAAATTTAAAGAACTTTTAGCAAAATTCTAAGAAAATTTATTTAACTTTTAACTCTTGAAATTGAATTTTTATTATTTAAAATGCTATTTTAAAAAAAAAATATAAATATGAAAACAGATGAAATGTGAGTTTTGATAAAATGTATTTTCTCAAAGTCGACCAGAGATTTTAAAATTTTGTTTAACTCTTAAAATTATATTTTTCTCCGATTGAAGGGAAAGTTGTGCCTATCCGGCGTGTGTAGTAACACTCAAAATTAATAAATTCAGTATATTTGTGGTGGTTGCTAGACAACGAAAATAACGATGATTTTTCCGTCCGCCGGCTGGGAATACTTTTTCCGTACTAAGCCGGGAATATAATTATTTTTAATTTCTCTATTTTAAATTTACTTCGATGGGAGAAAAAATAATATGTGTAACACGGGGGAAAACTGACTTCCCGGACTCATGTGGTTACTAGCCTCGCCTACGGCTCGTCTACTATTTTGCAATTTAAAATGACGTTTTCAGAATCCAAGTGCACCTTTAAAAACTGAAATGTATTTTTTTCTTATCCGAATGACATTTAAATATTTAAATTGTCAATTTAACTCTTTACATTTATTTTTTGCAATGTAAAATAGAATTTTCATACTCCAAGCACTTATTCATAGACGTAAAGTCATTTGGGACGGTTGCACTTACTGTTGACAGTTGAATTATCATTTTATCTTTTAAAATTAAATGTCAATTTATAGCGATATTTATATGGCAGCTAACATGACATTTTTGAAAATTGAATTGATATTTTTAAAAATAACAATGTCTGCTACAGTTAAAATTGTATTTTTTTTAAATGTTTTTAGCATCCATTGACATTGTATGTAATTTTTGATAGTTGGAATTGTATTTTGGCGGATGAATTAACATTTTGATTTTTGAAATTGCACTTGAAAGTACATTTTTGAAACTGTATTAAAAGACTCAGTTGTAAAAACATTTTTAAAAATTGAATTTTCCGTTTATTTTTAACTTTTGTATTCTGATTGCATTTCCTTGAATGTCTTTGAATTGGAAAATATTAACAGTTTTTTTTTTTTGTCGTGAAAATTACATTTTTGGATCTCGATTTGAATCGTCTTAAATGTCATTTTGGACGATTGGAATGTCATCCCTTATTTTAAATTTTATTATCTCTTTGACAGTTGAATTAACGTTTATAAAAATCGCAGTGCTTATTGAACTCTTGAATTTTTTTGAATTTAAAATAATAATTTTTGAATTTATAACAGTTAAAATGTTATAGTTGCACTGATTTACTTAAATCTTTAATGATTTTCAAAGAAAAATAATAAAGTGTATGAATATTGACAAGATTTCATTATATTTGTTGAAAACTTTTCAAAAATGTTAAGCATTTGCAAGAAAATTTGAAAGTTTCTAGACAAAAATAGGAAAATTTACAAATCGGTATGAATTTCATTATTCTTTGAAGAAATTTCTATAATTATGTAAATTCTTGGAGAAATATTAAGATTTATGAATATCTTTTTATATTTTTAAAAAATTGTCACGAATCAAAAGCGACCAAGAATTCTTAAAAAACATTCATGAATTGCTTCTTTTATAATGTAGTTTCAAGATAAATAAAAAAATATGCAGACTATTATAAACAAAATTGAGGTGTCGCCCCCACGAAACTTTATTTTACTTGAATACACAAACTGATAACTATTGTAAATAGTTAAAAAAAATTATTGCAAAATAATAATATTATTGAACTTTCGGTATATACAACTAAATTTGACAATGATTTTTATTTGGTTAAATTTAATAGACTTTTACTAGATTAAAATCCATTATATTAATTTTAGTTTTCAATTTTTTCAAAGGACATAAAGAAACTGGCAAAACAATAGATAACCCAACATTCGTTCTTCAAAAATATAATTTTATTAAATTTCTGTAGAAATCATTGTTTTTTTCATCAAATTTCGTTAAATGTGGTTAATATTTTGAATGTTCAGAAAAATCGTTCGAATTCGTTAAAATTTTATTGACTTATTATGTATTACATAAAATTTCTAGTTTTATTGAAATATCATGAAATTTTAAAATAACTTTGTTAAATTCCATCAACATTCGAAAAATATTTAATTCCTATAAAAAACGTTTACTTTTAGTTTAGTTTTATTAAATTTATCGCTGAATTTGAGAAAAACTTAATGAAATTTTGTCTAAATTAATTTATTTTTTTCTAAAATTGAGCATTTTTTTTTTATTGTTTAAATAATTTTTAAGAACATTTAATAACATCAAAATTCTTAAAAAAATGTTTTTTATTACATTTCTAGGAATATACTATTTATTTTTGCAGAATTCTAAAATCTTTAAAAACTACTCGATTTGTTTTAAGAATTATCAAGAATTCCCTTCAGGAATTCCTTAAATGAAAATGAAACAAAAAAGGGCTAACAGCAAAATAATAAAACAAAATTAGATAAAATACCAAGTAGCAAAAAATACTAAAAATAGTATGCAATTATTATTTGCTTAACTATCCAAATGTTAGCTATAATGAATATATAAATTAAATATTTGTTTTTTATGTATAACTTTATAATGAGAGGCGCATTCTATTTGCTCAGGGTAACTACGGCTCTGGTGTATATGTTGACTTCCATTTTGAAAAATTTACTATTACAAATTATAAATCTTATTGAAAAAGTAACAAACACTTGAAATTTTTTTAAATAATAATCGTAATTAAGAAAGGTACAATAAATAAATATATAGAAATGTAATTTCTTTAAATTTCTCTTAAGATTAAAAAAATAATACTGCACTCCGATTATTCTTATATAATAGTGCATATTGTATATTACACAATTATATTTTATATTTATTTATGTTGCTACAGAGATAATTATTATCCGCATTAGATTCATATTTGCAGCAGGTTGGAGAAATTTATATTGCGGTTCAATTATACAATCTGATAGAGAATGTTAAACTACATTTTGCTTAATATTTTTATTATAAATTACTTGGACTTAGTTGATAATTTTATAAATACTTATTTGTATTTATAATTCATGCAAGCAATATTAATATTAATATTATATAATAAAGATAATTAAATATTGTTATACAGATCAATCATAGAAAACAATACATAGGGAAGCGTTCGGTTGAGTTCGTGAGTGATGGGCTCAATAGATAGTAGAAGAGTGCAGTAAAACTTTCTGTGTATTGTCTTAAAAGAATAGTCTGTATATTTATATTAATTATTATACGGCATTTTCATAAAATATTGAACATAGACATAATACTCGGAGTAATCGTGAAACCTCGTGGGGCGTTCCCACACATTGTTCCCAATGAAAGTACGCCTCGTATTTCAATACGATAATGTTCATTAGGGTTGATTTGTGGGAACGTTCTACGAGGTTTCACGACACTCCCACTAAATTGTGCGAACGACGCACGATTGGTCCAAGTATTATCCCTATGTTCAAGATTTTAAGAAAAATTGGTATATGATTAATATTTCTAAGTATATTTTTTATAATTTTGCAACATTTTTTAAGTTTAAAATAAAAACAGCTTTCAATAAAATATTCAATTGAGAGTACTTGCATTTACGAATGAAAAATTACGACTGCACATTCAATGGTTCATGTCAAGCAAATCTGCAGTCGCAATTTTGTATTCTTAAATGTCATTACGAAAAGTGTTATTTCGTTAAATTTTGTTGAAATTTCTATTTTTTTATTTCCATTGAGATGAAGACGTTTCTTTATGCCGTACATTTCTTGAAAACAATACAAAGAGAACAGTTCTATTGAGCTTGTGAGTCACGTGTGGAATGATGGGAGAATGTCGTGACACCACGTGTAGAATGTATTGCAGGACATCGAACGTGAACTAGCGATTCACGGGTTCAAGCGAACGCTTCCCTATGTATTCTTCTAAAAGAAGGTACGGTATAAGCATAATTAGTCATTAGCAACAACAAATATATTAAAATTCAATGTCACAGTTATTCAAACTAAAATTTGTAATATCAAAACACGGATATTAGTGATAACAAAAGAATAAAATTATACAGGGTGACCCACCGAAAACAAATTTTAGGGCGTTAAACTTATTTTTTTTTTGTAAAAGTTCAGACACGTCAAATTTATATTCAAGGAGGAAAATAAAGCCCACTATTGATTTTTTGCTCCACCCCTTTAGCATTAGCCTTTAAAAACTGCAATGGCATCCCTTATCTTGCGTTACATCATTTTAAAAAGCTTACAAAATTGAATCTTTCCACGCCAAGAAAAGTTAAATCGTAGAATTCGTTAGTGAGTTAAAGTATATAGAATACTTAGATATAATGATATAATTTTAGCTCTATCACATGAAGTCAGTAACCGATTTTACTTTTGTTTCTGCAGAAAGATGAGATATTGTAAGGATGCGAATGTTTTGTTTAATCGTTTTACCACCAGCTATCCCATTTTTTTAATTTTTAAATGATACCGTACTTTATGATACATTATCATCTTAAATTGGGTGAAAAACTGAAATATTTTAGCAAAAAAAAAATTAAATCGGTCAATGGCTTAGTGCGAAACAGGTACAATTATATCATAATATCTCACAAACGGATGATCCGATTTAACTTTTCTTTGCGCAGAAATATTTCACTTATTATACTGATAAAAATTATGTATTATAAAAGATTTTAAAGGGAGCGTGGCTAGAGACGAGAAAGTGGAGCCAACATTTATTTTATAGTGAATGCAGCTTTTCCTCTCCAAATAAATTTGAGGTGTGCGAGGGTTTTTCAAAAAAACGTGTCTGTTTCGTTCTCGGTACAATAACAGATATTATGAATATATCTTAAAAGTATGGATGATACTAAACAAATTAAAAACCAAAAGCAACACTCAAAAATAAAATACAGATACAATTAAAAATGAAATATATATTTTTTAAATCCGAAATTCTTCGAAACATTTTGAGCAATATTTATTAATTTTTATTCTTTCGGAAAAAAGAGAACTATTAAAACATAATATAAAAAAATTAAATACTTCAAAATCTACGCTTTATTCCAGTTTGATTTGCTTTATTAGATGCAATTTAATTAAAGTATACTAATACATTTTTGATTCACTTGATTGATTAAAAAACAAATATAACATTACATTTGTCTATATATTAGTCAAATCAGCCTTATCGGATCGAATTACACATTATGTAAACTAATATTTATGTAAACTGACATTTAAAATCACATTCACATTAATTTTACCATGCATACCAGTTTGTGGAAATCTGAATGTTAATTATTTATAGCTGGCATATTGTCTACCTAATAAATGTTTAAATATGTGCATTCTATAACTTTGCACGAACCAAATTTCTATTATCTATTTAAATTTATAATTGCAATATTAAAAAAATTTCACATTATTTTCACTTTTCACGCCAAGGCAACCAATCTTATTTGGAATTAGTATATGCTATACAATATATGCTGTACGTTCTTCCTTTTTTCATCTTTATTGCAATGCCCTATGGTTCCAAAATTCATTAGGCGTAACGCTTGGTATGTGTTGAAGTGCAGGTTCACGTTAAACTGGTTTGCAAAATGAATTGCGGGGGCTTTTCGGGGTATCAATTTAACTTGACAATGGGACAGAAAGTATAATCAGTTCAGTAACAAAAAATTCAGTTTGATTTCAAATATATAATATACCTAGCAGGAGTGTTATCTATTAAAACAATTAATTTTATGTCCATGCTTATAAAAAAAATTATAATAGTCAAAATTTCATAAAACCATGATAACTTAAACTAAATTTAAAGTATGAATGTATGAACGTCAATAATTCGAAGAAACGAATAATTTATTTTTTTGCTATAAAAACTAAATCAAAAAACAAAAAAAATATCAATTTATTATACAACATCCTTTATTAGCCATCTACCCCGCCTTACTCAAATAGGGCACTATACAATACTACATTACTTATAATTTTATTTCATCTTTCCCTCTTTTTTTTTAATTCAATTATTATTGCACTGTAGTAGCTAGTAGAATTATTACAAGTTACAATTTGTAACATAATAAATTTTACATTTTACAAGGCGATTTGGTAATTGTACCCTAGATTTTCATTACATTAAGATATTTATTAAACAAGCTAATACAATATTTGAAAAATAAAAATAGTAATTTCGTTGTTTATATTTTTAAATAGTCCATGTAATTCACATTATTAAATATAACAAATTTTTTTTTTATAAAAAAATATACAAAGACCTTGTAGAATTGCAATTTCTTATTATATAATTTTCATACATTGTTCGGCAATTGATACGCTTGACAGGTATAAGGCTATAACTGCAATAACTAATTTGAACTTTCAGTTTATCTTTTATTGCAATAAATAATGTTTTATTCATTTGTACGTATGCGTTAATCAATCGGTTTATTGCTTCAGTAAAAAAAAACTATAAGATTAATATAAATTTATATGTGTACCTCAGAGTAAAATTATTAAGTCTCAAAATTCGATTTTGCGACACAACGTTTTTTTTAATTAGATTTATTCTTTAAGTGTATATCAATGTATATTAAATTTTAATATTTAAATGCTAATGAGTTTTTTTTTTTTCAAAAACTATTCGATAAGAGATTAAATAATGAAATAGAAACAACGATTTTCAGGAAAAAATAACACAATACAGGGTACAGATAAGATAATATGAGTAATAAACTAAATGTTTTGTAATATAATTTGGTGAGAATTATTAAAACATCAAGGAGTTTTAAGCAAATATAGCATGTTTTTGCATGTTTTTCGTAAGTCCAGTTATACAATAATTAAATGTTTAAAAAAAAATGGGACAATTATTAACTTCTAAAATGGTGACAAAATGATGTTAAACTTAAACTAACATGACAAGAACAAAACAAGCAAAATGCTTTGTGTTTCACAATTATTATTATTTATTTTTATTTAACACACTTGATAAATGATAGTTAAGACATGTGTTTATAAATTTTATCAGTTGTACTGCATTGAATATAAATATAAACTGTTATAAATTTATACATTCTCCTTTGAATTTGACAATAAAAAACAGTTCAATTTAAGTCAATTGGACTTAATAAAAATTCAATAAAATTAATCGAAATTCAATTAGACGTATTAAAAATGCAGAAAAATTTAAATAAATTTTATTAAAATTCAATTGAATACAAACAATATTAAATTCGTTAGAATTCAAAGAAATTTCATTTAATTCAATAAAACAATTAAAATTAATGTTTTTTTTTAATATGTATTTGCTTTTGAATTATGAAAACAAATGTTATTTAAATAATGTAAGGTTTGTACAGACAGAAATGAAATTAATTTTTGATTCATAATAAATTTAATTTCTGTCTGTAGTAAAGTAACACTACATTATTTTATTTACTTATACAAATTTTAATTATTTGTTTTAATTAGTATTTTTCATAAATAATATAATGAAATTATTACTTAAAATCTAATGAAAATAAATCAAAATTTAATAAACTTATCAAAACTTCAATCAAATTCAACAGAATTACATGAATTTCCAATTCTAATCAAATTTGCATATATTCTATAAAATTTCATTCGAATTTTCGGCATTTCTGACAGCTGAAATAAAAAAATTGAAAATAATAGTATAAATTATTTTTTTAGTATTGAAATCATTTCGTATGCTCAAACGACATTTTGAAATTTGAAACAGCATTTT